>BLXL01010027.1:0-29775 GCA_023170135.1 Acarapis woodi | reverse complement strand
GATAATATTTAAGCGAAAAATAAACTTAATAAAAATTAAAAAAAAATTTGTAAAAAAGTTACAAATTTAATTTTTCGCACCTTCTTAATAATTTCACACTCTTATATTATATTCAAAAATTTGATAAAATAACTCATTTGAAAACAACTATATTCAGTGTGTAGTGTGTACGTTCAAGCTTTTGTACACTGTCTTTCAATGAAATGAAGCAGCCTAAAAAGTGCATCATCTTGTTAAATCATAATATCATTTCGAATAGAGAAACAAGTCGTATTCGTGATTTTGAATAAGGTTCTAAAATTCAACTAACCTTCTGTCTGAAATTGTTAAAATTTTTTCATAATTAAATTTGATATTTTTCAATAAAATTTAAAATTTTTTGAAGTTAAATTTTTTTTTTTTTTTTTTTTCAATATCTAACTAGGTGAGTCTTTTCTATTATTCAATATGATTTATAATTGGTATTTAAATTTTTCTGGAAAAATTCTGACATAAACGATTTATGGAAACCAATCAATTCGAAAATTTATTTTGAAAATGCAATATACGCCCATATTTATATTTTGAATCAAATTTTTTTTTACAAGCTTTGCATATCAAATGATTGAAATGACTAGCTCTTTTATTTGTCAATAAATGGTCACTTTTATACCAAAAGATCTGATCATTCAAAAATGCATTTTTGCCTTTTCTGTGTTAAATATTTCACAATTATATAAAATAGATTAGTTCAAAAATTTTTAGCATCTATTTTTTGCGATCGATTTTCAATGTAATTTAATATAGATCGTGAATGAATTATTTCAATTGATAATTGTATTTCGTATTACATAGTAGAAAAATGTCATTTTATGAGTAAAATGCGTTTCGTTTTACAAATAACTCACGACAGAACCATGATTTTAGAAAAATCATTTCGACTAAAAATTTTTTTCGTGTTCTTTCAAATTTATTTTTTTTTTTAAGAAGATTCTAAAATTAAAAGTTTTAAGTTTTTAGTTTGAGTTTTGAATTTTTAAATCAGGTATACATATTTAAGTTTATTTGTGTTGTAAATCAATTTTCAAAATAACTTCTGACTACTTTTGCTTGATGATTTATAAAAGTAAAAAAAAAATGTCATTTTATTTGCCCACAGTTCATGTCAAACACGCCACATTAATAATTTTTAATAAGATTTTTTTTTAAAATANNTCAATAAAGAGAGAAAATAAATAAAAATATGATTTTAATTTCAAAATAAACAAAAAATACAATTATGATACCTACGCATTACAACTTTCACCTGAAACGCTACCTTCACCATCCGAACTACCAACAGAACTTGAAATTAAAAACATTTTTTTTTTTTCAAAACTACACCCTAATTTAAAGATATTTTTCTGACAAGTATATTTTTTTGAAAAAAACTTACCTTGTTTGCTTGACCAAATGTTTTATTTCATCTGGTGCAATTTCTTCACTGCGATGAACAGAAAATGTAGTCGTTTGTTTTCGTCTAAATCCTAACTTTTTCTTGGCACCTTTCATAATAAAATTAATTAATGAATTTGAATTACCAGAAGCTTATTAATATTATACATATATAAATGATTTTGATTGATGAATAAAAATAATCAATCGCTTTAAAATTTCTTAATTAGACTTACCAGAAACACTTAGCTGACTAGTGGAAGAACTTTTGATTTTAGTGAGATTAGCATTTGATGTTGATGTTTCGCTATTTTTGTCAAGACCATTCGATCTCATATTTACTTTCTTGCCTTTCATTTTGGCTCTAAACAATTGATCACTCAACTCTAGTTCGTTTTCATCGATGAATTGTTTCATTTCTTCCGGAGAATTTTCGATTTTTTCATCTTGTTCTTCAATCGAATTACGCTCTATTGATCGAACAAGATTAGATCTTTGTTTCGGATGAACTGGTCCATAATTTGTCGCGTTACGTTTTGTAAAATCACTATATAGATCAGATATCATAGACAAAAAAGATAGCATTTTAACATATATTTTTCACTTGTGTGATATATCATAATAATAATTTAGAAAAATTTTTGAATCATAAAAAAAACTGATACTAAAGATAGCCTTTTATTTGATAAAAATATAAGAATAAAATAATCATCAAAATGAATAGAAAGAGTGAGATTAATTTTTAGTATTTCGGTGATTTTTATGAATAAAGCGATAGATATATTGTGATTTTATTTATTATAGTTTTATAAATCAAGGTGATTTATAATCTAGAAAGTCTATTGCTAATCACTGAAAAAATGCAGAATTACCAAAATAAATTTTAAATTTAAGCGTAAAAATTATGGAAAACACAATTCGATTAAATTAAGAAATCATTTTTCCCTTGTCAAATATAATCTAAACATACAGTATTCTACAAATTTTTTCGCTTTACGATTCTAACTCCTGCCCATAAGATTATATCGAACTAAATAATAACACTTATTTTAAGCTGTTTATTGAAAGAATAAAATCATTTTATAAAACTATTTGTTATTTTAATTTTTTTTTCGTTAATTAAAAAAAATTCTTGAAAAAATATATAACAAGTACCACTAATAATTTTTACTTTCCAATAAGACATTGCATTCTACACATTTATAAACAACTTACTTTCAAAATAAAAAGAAAATAAAAGCTAATTGTGTAATTTGCATTCAGAACGCAAATAAATTTTATTTATTTTCTTTTTGGGTAACAAGAAAATAAAAAATGTATTTCAACCTAAATTTCTTAAATACTATGAAATTTTAATTAGAAAAAAATACTGTAATTTATAAAATTTTAGAGTTATTCCCATTCGAACTGAATATATATTGAAAAAGTAAAGAAAACATTTAATATATTAAATTTACATATAATAATTATATTACGTAACGAGAAACACGAAAAAATTAGAAGATCAACTGATTCAAGTAATAATTATTAAATTTATATAAATAAGTAAATATACTCATATTTTTTGATTACAAAAATTACTTTCCATGCATATTAACTTCAGTTTAGTATAATCTATAACGCATAATATATATAATTTATAAAACTTAAACGTGCTTCAAATGAAATTCAAAAAAGCAATATTCTAAATAAACCAATAATCTTCGAATGCCATTAAATAATATTTTCTTTACTTCAAACGTTAATTATCTTGAATAAAGAGGCCACTTTATATTATAATTTTTGACTGAAAATTATTGCTGAATATTGAACATATGATCCACATAAATAAAGAAAATATTTCGAATATGATTTGCAATATTTCTAAAGCGATTCATAGTAAGTCATCTAAATGTTAACACTAATCAAGCTATTTATTAAATATAAATAATATTCAGTTACGATTTTTTATAAAAATCTTCATTCATAATTGGGGGCAGTCTAAAAATTCGAAATAAAAAAAAATAAATACATAGAAATCGATTTGAAATGTAATTTAGTCTGACAAGATTAATTAAATATAATAAAAATTTAAGAATATTTGAAAATTATTTTCGAAAATATAGTCAGAAACAAATTTTTATGAAACAACTGAAATTTAATTTTTTTCAATTCATCTGAAACATAGATAAAATTAAAAATAATAAACAATACTAACCCAACAGTGCGACTACCAGTCTTTTTACAATCCGATATAGTGCTGGTGATTGATTTTGATAACGAACTATTTTCTGATTCTTCTTCTCCACTTTCATTTGTTATACCCGAATAGGTTTTATTACTTGCCCTAGAACGATGTTTACTTGTTTCCCCATTATTTTGTGCAATCACTTTTTGATTATGTTCTAAAATTTCCTCGTTACTTAGCATGCCAAGATCCATCAATGACTCGTCTAATTGATCTATACTTGTTATTCCAGCCAATTGATAATCTGTCAAATTACTACTTAATTTTCTAGAACCATGTTTAAAGTCATTGGTAGACGGTAAAACAGAAGTATTTGCTTCAAACGATTTGTCATATTGTCCAACATTGTCCTTAATCGAATTTTTTCTTGAAACGTGATTTTTATCCGTCGTATTCATATCGCCTGCCAATAGTTCTCTTTCGTCTTCCGATTGTTGTTGTTGTCGGGTTGGATGTTGTTTTTTAAGATATTGCTGTTCTTCACGTGCATCATGCGTATCGCTATAATAAGTCTGTTGCTTTTGTTTTCCTTTTGTGTGACGTTGCAAATTTCTATTCATCTCATCTTCCATTTCTTGCCTAGTCAAAGCTGTGTAATCCCCATCTCGATGATAATGATGATAAAATAATGGTTGACTTGTTCTAAATGGTTTTGTACGATAACCATATGATGATAGATGATATTGACGATTAAGTTCACTATCTGAATACATTCCTTGTGGTGATCTTATACCATCCAACGAACGATTATATGGTAAAAAAATTGATGACTTGCTATATTGTTTATATCTGTTAACTTCATAATTACTGAGAGCACTTGAATGACCAGTCAAAGTAGGAAACGCTGTAGACGGATCGTACATATTCGTTTGTGGCATATAAGTGATAAAATTATTATCTATCATGGAATTATGTAATGATATCGAATATGGATTATAATTATTAGTCATATTCAAGTTCATATTTAAATTATTGAAATTAGTTACAGGTGGATTCGGTGGTTGAGGCAATTGACGTTTGAGAGAGAAATTTTTTCGATTTGTCATTGTACTCATTTCGTTACGATTATAAATGCGGTTCAAAGCCAATTGATTAGCTGATGAATTCAAAGGATCGAATATTAATGGCGAGTATGATTTTGCTGATCCTGGAGATAAAGATCTTGATGGTTGACTTTGACATTTACGAAACTGTGGACGCATGCGATTATTTAATAAATCGAATTTATTAATATTTATATTTGAAGGATTAGATGCACCAATTGTTGAATTAAGTGCATTTATATTTCCTGAATCATTCTGAAGATTACTATTTGGATTAGGCATGGAAGAAGAACTATAATACGGTAGTTTAGGCGAACGCCTACGAAAAATTGTTTTCGCTTCGTATGCAGAAGGTCCTAAATTTGAATGATTCAAATTATTGCAACCACTAGATACTGTCAAAGGTAGATGAATTTGAGTTGAACATGGTTGATTCGAGTGCATTTGGGAAGGAGTAGATATTGAAGCACTAAATGAATCTCGACTTGTGTCTGCAAGTAACATTGGATAATAATTATCTAACAAAAAGAAAATCATTTTAAATTAACATTTCAAATAATTTTTATATTTTCTTAAAATTATTAGTTACCTTTGTTCTTTGAATAGGCCAATTCGGAATGATATTCAACAAGATCCAATTCAGACAAATCTGAATCTGAAAGACATGATACGGTAGAACAAGGCGATAAACGATCTACAGATAGATATTTCAATTTTTGATACTGTCGCTATTTTGTTAATTCAAAGGGAAAAATTTTCTTTTTAGTTTTTTCACACTTTGAGAAATTTTTTCTAAATAAGATCAAGATCATCAAAATTTATATATAAGCATTAACCTACCAACTGTTCAAGTATTTCTTCATAGCTTTCGAATAAATACCATTCACTTTCATTTTCTAATGGAACTGAAGCTAATTCAATTAGAATACGACCCAACAACTCAGTTGAATATTCATCCAAATGAAATATTTTAATATCGATAAGTTTGTTTTTTAAATCAGTGCGTCTGATTGATGGGTAAACAAATGATTGATTCCAAAATGGTTCATTAGAACCTACCACAAGTTTGGTGCGCTTTTTACTTTTTTTTACAAAAAGATATTTCAATACAATATTCATTAAAATTAAATGAATAAAACTTACTATTTATCTGGTAAAAGTAAAACTCGACAAAATGTGTTCCTAGGCTGACCATTTGAACAAGGTGGTATTTCTACAGCGTTCACAAGAGTGACAATCAATTGGTTAGCAATTATGTCATACCAAAATTTAACTTGCAAGCGTCCACTTATGGTAGAGCTTCTACTAATTTTTAGACGTCTTTTGGGTAAATCGAATGTTTTGATAGAATGACAACTTTGCACTTTTCAAAAAATCAAAAAGTCAATTAAAAATTTCGAAAAAATCCACTATAAAAAATAATTTACCATAATTATTTAAATGATTTGAAGAAGCGATTTTATTTTCTAGAGGGTGACTAGCGCTTTGAATTCTTTTGTCTTGTAGAGAAAAATTTTTTTCTTTTATCAAGTAAAACAAAATAAAGAGAAAAAAAGTGTGAAAATCATTTTTCGAAAAATTCATAAAAAAATTTTCAAAAAATTTTAGGCATTAGTTTTTTCTGAATAATATAGACAATTAAAAAATATTAAAAATTATCAAAAAAAGCAGAACATCACAACAAAAATTTTATCATGATTATGAAAATTAAATTAAAAGAAACAGGCATAATTTTGAGAAAAAATAGGCAAGTTTAAATAATAAAAAAGTTCGAAAAATATGAAAACAAAAAAACGAAAATATATAAATCGAAAAAAAAAATATTTATTTTTTTAGAAACTAAATTCGCATTTATTAATTTCATGCAAACATTATAAATTATGTAAAAAGCTCGAATACGCATAAAATTGGACAAGTGGCCTACCCTTAAAAAAATTTCGGCGTTTTCTTTCAATGAGTAATTCAATTTGTGATTCATGTTTAGATTCGTTAATAATGTCATATATTTGTTCGTATGTCTTGTTGATTAAAGAAGTTCTGTTCCACTTGAGAATTTTATCACCTAATTTTAGAAAAAAGGAAAAATTAAGCGAAGAAACAAGAAAAAAAAAAAGATTATATATTAACCTTTTTTTAATTTAGCAATTGAATGAGCTATGCCGTTAGAATTTAATTTTTCAACAATTGCACCTCTACTTCCATATGCACTACCGTCGACTACTTCTAAACCTAAAACATTTGCATAATTTTCATTATCTGATAATGGTGTATGATTCAGTCGGCTACTTTGGTGTAGTTGTTGAATTAGACTATTATTTAGGATTATATGTCCCAACATATAGTAGCCATCTTTAGATGGATGCCAAGAAATCGGACTTAATAGAAAATTACTTTGAACATTTAAATTGAGAGCATTAAAATACTTTTGATCGTGCAACCGCCTAAATTGCTGTCTTCTGTTGTGCGAATTTGAGCGTTCATCTATTGAATTATCATATTCATCCTCATCAAAAAATTCATCGCCGTAAAAAGAATTATTTAGACGATTCACGGTGAGATTATTATTCAAATTATGATTTTTACGGTGAATTGATTCGCGCTTATAAAAACTAGATTTATTGGCCAAATAATTACCCTCAAAATCAGAACAGTCTGAAGAATGGGGCTCTTCATCAAGATCTTCATCACTTGAAGAAATAGATAATTGATATTTTAGTTGATTACACTTATCAAACTTAGGATAATTTGGCTTAATAGTTGCTGCTACTCTAAATTGATTTGTTCGATATTTCTCAGAGATTGGATAAGCATCATTTGTACTATGTGCTGCCGAATAGCTGGCTGATGAATGAAGTCGGCTTGGCTTGCGTACATCAGTCTGATCTGATTCTTGTCTCAATAAAATACGATTTGAATTTTCTGGAATATTTAAACGACGATTGGTCCCATAAAAAACTTTTGAAGATACCGATGCTACAGGCGATGATGAAAAGGGTTGAATAGAATTCAAATTACTAGACAATTGATTTTGATTTTTAAGATGAGAATTATTCGATAAAGTATTAGTAAATTCGTTTATGGTCAGATAGTTCATCGCTAAAGGCACTTCTATATTAGAGAAATTAGAATTCATTGCATTTGGTGTACGACTATTAATCAAATTCATTGTGCTACCTGATGAAAATTTTTTAGTTGAATTGAACAAGTTAAAGCCATTCGCAGCAGTATGCACAGATTTTGTGGTCTGATTTGTTGCACTCAAGTAATTGGCTGTTTGCTGATGTTGAGAAGAATTAGAAGTTAGATTATTAGTGCCTAAATAATTCGCACTATTTATTGTATCTATTCTATTATCATCTACTAATCTATTTAATTGACTTAATTGTTCTCGCTGTAAACTTTCATTTAATTTTGCTTTGTTTAATTGAAGATAGGTGGGTGTGTAGCCAAAATGACCACTTAATCTACGACCGGAAGTAAATGTAGTTTCCATATTTGAATCAAAATAGCTATCTGGTTCAACAATCGGCTTTGTTCGATGCCAACCTGACATCGAATGACCACCGCCAATTAATTTTGATTCCATACTGTGACTTTTAAATGGAAGTCTTGGCATTAAACGTTGAGGTTGTACATGTTGATGTAAATTAGGGCTTGCTATTGGAAGTTTAGAATCTACTAATTGGGTATTTAAGCCTACATTATTTGATGATGGAGTATAGGGCAAGTTACGTTCATTAGTTAAAAGAGAAACTGTGGTCAGATTACTATCACAGATTGGATTAGTTTGAAATTCTTCATAATTGCATGATGACGTATAATCATTTAATCGATCGTGATTTACTTGTTGCCAAGAAAATCGCCTTAACATGGGTATTTTAGCAGAATGTGTTTGATTTAGCCCTTGTTGATTATTGTATATCATCGATAAATTGCCACTATAAGTTCGTAAGGCTGAGTTTGTTTTTGGAAATTGATAAACCTCTTTTTCACTGCTAAATGCCCTTCGACCAAACATTGATCTTCGAAATAATGCTTTGCTTTCAAATTGTGAATCCATTTCAGAATAAATTACACTCCAATTATATTCTTTATTTTTTTTTTTAATTTTGAAGGCCTTCTTTTCTTTTTTTTTCCGGTTTGTTTTCGTTTGTTCAAAAGCTTTTGTATTTTTAAATTTCAAGAAATAAAGGAAATAATATAAATTTAAAGCTTATCATGATAAATATATTTTTAATCTGTCACTTTGTTACTTAAAATGTGTAAATTTTTTTATTACGTTTAAATACGTTGCTCACCTCTTTTTTATTTTCTGTTTTTAAGTTCTTTTTGGCCAATACAAAACAAATCAAAAAACTAGCTGCAATTAGCCATTTGGTATTTTCTGCATCGCCAATATTCGAATGCAATTTTTTTTTCCTTCTTTTTCGAAATTTTAATGCTCGGCATTTTGTGTCAACTGGTTAAGATTATTGAAAAAAAGTAGAAAGATAATTTTAGACTATATATATTTGAATGATATCAAATTTTTTTTAAAACAAAATCATCATATTTGATTCATTCGATTAAACGAAAAGATTAAAAAGGATTTCCTCTATTATTATTATTATTCTTAAAAAGGACCACCAATAAAAAATTTTATCAAGTTTTATGTATTATTACATTTATTTAAGCAAATAGAATGTTTGACCACAAATATTTGAAATAAGAGATTTTGTGAAAATTATCTTGCAAAGATTTACAAATTAAATAGTCTATTACAATTTCGAATCATTATTTAAATTAAAAAAAAAATATTTATGAGAATTTATTCAATAAAGAATATTGGAAACAATATTTAAGGAACGTTTTAAAAAAAGTCTAAAATACATGGTAATGAATTTTCGCTATCACAATTTTTATATTTTATCGATGAATTGTAAAGTTTATGATATCAATTTTATTCAATAATGAAAAATGTTACTTGTTTCTCTATTTTGTAAATTGCTGAAAAATATTTCTAATAATAACATGAATCATTATTGATCATTCAAACTGATTTTTAAGCAAAAAGAAAAATATTGCACATTTATTATTTAGTATTCAAATCTATAAATGATTGGATATTCTATATCAAATCTAAAAAATCTAATAAATTAGTTAAATCAACAAGCATATGACGTTTCAATAAAATTAATTTCAAATAATAATTTTTTTTAATTCATGTTACTTAATGTTTTAAATAATAAAAATTTATTTAGATAAATTATTAAATCTAATTCAAATGAATAAACATATCATAGACATTCTGAGATTTTTATTCAGAGTTTTGTAGTTTTTCGTCTCTCATAATTTGTATTGAAAAAATTAAAAAATATTCACTTTGATTAGATGAACAAAATATTATCAAAATTTATTTCATTTATTTAACATTTTAATTGATTATTTATTGACCACTATATTAAAATAATCAATTTGATCAATGTGATAAGTATATTTTAAAAAACTCTGATTTCGTTCGAAACACATTTTCAGTCATAGAAATATTCTTTCTCATAATTTAATTTTATAAATTAAAAATTACTTTTATAATAAAATTTATTTAGAAAATCATGTCTTGAACCTGCTCAATAAAAAATTTTCTTTTTGAAACACTTTTTTTGTCAAAAAAGAAATGAGTAAATTTGAAGATTGAAAAAAAAATGGATTTTTTTTTAGTAGTTTAACAGGAAAATTCGAATAGAAAATTCTTCAAATCAATAATTTATTTGAAAATAACTATTCAGATTTGATTTGAACAAATATTTTAAAAAATGAAAAAAATATTTGAAATATTTTTTGACCGATATATTAATTTTCAATTGTTTTTATTGATTCAGATTTCAATATTTGTAATATATTTTATAATAATTTAACAAATTAATTTTTATAGAATAAGTAATGATTTTCTAAAGTCTTTTCATGTGTCCAATATTCATTTGGCTGTATATATACATTTACTTAATTAATGACATTTCAAAGCATGAATAATATAACTTTTTTAGTTATATAATTTGATTGTTAAAATTAAATAAGCAATCACAAAAAATATGCAAAATAAAATATCTATTAATAAAATATAAAAATTTCATTGAAAAATTACTGGAACAGTTAGAAAAGAACAATAAAAATAATTAAAATACACTTTGCTTTTAGAATTTAAAACTATAAAAAAAATTTTGATCACCATAATAAACTTTAACAAATTAATAATAATTTTGTCATTTTTTAAGATGATTAAAATTTGAATTTGTTTATTGGAAAACAAAGAGTATTAATGGCATACAAGGCAAATTTTTAACAAACTAAATCACATAAGCTTTGATTCTTTTTTAATTTGTCAGACAACAAAATCGATCAATCAAAAAAATTTATTAGAACACAAATTTTTATATTTCTTACTGGAAACTCACCTTTTTAAAATGCTTGATCTAAACACAATATAAACAAAATTTTTTTATCACTTTAGATTTATTTATTTATAGATTAATAAAAAAAAAAACGTCGACTAAAATATCGAAAACCAAAAAACAAACAAAAAATAGATGTAAAAAATAGCATTAAAAATTATTAATAGAAAAACAGTAAAAGATAACACAATTCTGACCTCAGTAAATTTAGAGATTGGTGAATAAACTTTATTATAAATAAAATTTTAAATTTAAAAACTAATTGAAAGTGAATAAAAAAGAACGATTTAACAATAATCAAAAACGAAAGCGAAGAAAACTTCGCAAGCACACTGTGTTTACAAAAAAAGAAATCTTCAATACGATGACCGATTTACAGTTTTGGTTTCAGGAGGCATAGCGTTCAAAACAAACAAAAATCAAATTGATGATACATTTTGCCTCTCTTGTATTTGAACAATTATTTACAGGAGATTTTAGGAAAGAAAGATAAAAAATGAAGAAATAAATAAATAAATTTTTTGTTTCCAAAATATAATTTTATTGAAATTTAAGAAAATTTTATTCAAAAAATAGGACAAAATTTAGTATAAGTTTTCTTATTATATTTCTCTATATATCAAAGGAATTGATGATATTCTAAGTCTGAATACTCTTCTATGTGTGTTTTTGGTATCTAGAATTTGTTGTTATTTTGCTATATATGACCGAATTTGTTTAAAGATAGGAGGAAGAATGAGAAAGAGGCAACCCGATTGAACACACAATGCATCGAATACGTTTTCTCTGTGAGATTATGTACATATCAAATAAAAATATACAAAGTTTGTTTGAACCATAAAGCATAGAGACGCTTGGATCATTAGAGAAGTGGTGATTTATCAATTGTAATAAAAGAGAGCAAGCGCAACTGCACTATTTACTGTTATCGTACTATGAAAAGTTTAATAGTTAGATGGAATATTTAAAGATTTATAGCGTTCTTTTTGATAGGAGCATGTGCCTTATATTTTATCACAATTTATACTTTTTGAGCTATCATTTGTGCACTTCTAACTTAAAATAAAAAATACTATACAATATATATTCTTAACAATCACAAATTGCAAATTAAATTCATTCATAAAGTACGGACTGATACTTCTAGAGTAAAGTGTTCTAAGTAATTTTAAATAATAGATAGTAAATTCTTATTTGAAAATACAAAATTGATGAAGAAATTTATTTGGCAAGATATTGAGTAAAATATTAATTTCAACAAATATTGAATAGCTTATTAATTTGTGTAGTCATTAGCTACCTTGATTATAAATTGTTAATCTAATTCCAATGTAAATATTCAATTAAATTTGCGCTGAAGGCAACACAGAAAAAGAATTTTCAAATAACCAAAGATGCGTTCAAAAGTATTCTGGTCGGCATGTGTCATTCAAAAAATATAAATAATATTAAATAAAATTATAGAAAAAATTTATTTTCACGCAAGGTGAACATATAAATAGCGTGAATGGACAAAGATTGAAATATGAGATAAAGTGTACTAATCGGTAACAAGAATAATTTCATTCCTTAATCAAAGCGTGCATATCATATCAATACGTTTCAGCAATTTAACAGATATTTCGCGAAAATATTTAAATTATTAATTGCAATATCTTGAACAATTTCATACGCATGTGTGATCTTAAAATTAGAATCAAACCATGAACTCGTCAAATGGCATGATACAAAAATGATTCATAAAATCGTATCGCTAATGTGGCGATAGTTGTATTAATGAATTGGCGCACGCGGCAATTTAGATCGTACCAATCATACGCTTTCGAATTCATTCACAAAAATTGAATTCATTCAAAAATATCAAGGTTTTGAGAAATAACAAAAGTTGCTAATGATGAATTGATTATAAAAAAAACTTGAACATTTTAGATTGGTATTTATCAAAAAAAAGGTGAGTGTATAAACAATGTATAATTTATGAACTATTCTTTGTTACAATTATTATATTGATTATAAGTCACAAAATAATTTTGATATTATCGATTAAAGGAACGTGCTTCTCTTAAGATATCAATTATTAGTTTTTCTTTTTATTTAAAATACATCTTCAAATTTCTGATTTTAAAAATTTTGAAATAGATATAGAAATATCAGCTTTATAAACAAAAATAAATTTTTAAATTAATTTTTGCACGATGAAATGTTTATTCATACTGATCAGACTAATGGAATATTTTATATTTTGATTTAGTTTAATTAAAAATCTATTAGTTCTTTTTGGCAAATTCTATCAAATTAACATTTAATAATTATGAGTCAAAATGAAATAAATATAGAAAAATTAGATTAGTTTAAATTGAATTTTTGCTACAAAGAGACTATCCCTTAATATCTGCAGATCGCGAGAGATATTTTAAAAAAGAATTATGAGCAAACTTTATGATTACAAAAAAAAAGATAAATTTACAAGATGAAACATATTTAGGAAAAATGTGATAAAATGCTGTTTGATTAATATAATTCGATGAGTTACTTATTTTAAAATAAAACTAAATATTTTTCCGAATTTAATAAAAAAATTATAATACTTAGGCTCAAATATCATCTCTATTTTGTGATGTATTCTGAATCTCTTTCATTTCTTCGTCTTCGATTTGAGATGTATTTTTATTTTCTTTTGTTTCTTCGTCTTTAGGTAAAGTTACAATTTCTTCAATCTTTTTTTGAAATTCTTCCAATATTTCTTTTGTATGCTGTTTTAGACCAGGCGCTTTTTTTATATTAGAAATCAATATCTTAAAGTTTTCGTAAACTCTATCGTCGACTAATTTACTTGAAAAAGCACCTACATTTTCACATATTTTTGCAACTGATTTATCACTAATTTGTAATAATGTCAAACAGAATGATAGACCACACCATTCACGTTCATTTTGAGCTATCTTGAAACGTTGACACAATTTCTCAGTTAAACAAAGAGTCTGTTTTTCTTTTTCTATTAATTCGAATAAATGCCTCACTACCGATTCAAAGTCTTCTTTATTAACACCAATTTTTTCGTTTGATAGATTCGAAATAACATCAGGCAAAATGTTATAGATAGCATTGTTGTTTTTCTTAGCAAGATCAATAAAAAAAATTTTGGCCATATTAGATAAGTTTGAATCACGATCCACAATTACTTTAGCAATCTCAGAAATCTGTTCTTTGACCTTCACCATATCTGCAAGTATAAGTCGTGAAATCACTTTGAAAGCCGCTCTTCGTACTTCAAGATTCGTACTTCGTAAAGATAAATAAAGTTTAGGTGTCCAAGCATCAAGTAAATTTGGAGATCGTATACAGAGATCACCACAACAAATATTAGTGTTAATTTTAATTTTGGGTTCAGACGTTTTCTCCAAAATTGTAAACAGAAGACGAAGATGATTTTTACAAAATTTTTCGCTCACTAGCATGAATTTAGATAAACAGACACAAACTGCTGTCTGCAAATGCAAGTCTGAATACTTGATTGGGTCACTGGCAATAGCTGTAATCATAGGTGCGAATTCAGCTAAGAAGTTACACATTTTGTTCGATTCTATTCAAAATAAAAAAATATTAAGTAAGCTAATGAAAAGGAAATTTTCATCACAAACTTACTGTAAACAATCTCATGATTACAAATTTGATTAAGAAATTCTGTTTCTTCATCGGCAGCTGCACCCGTTAAACCCATATCTTCAGCTAAATCATCACCATCTTGATTAATCATCGATTTTCGTTTGCCTGGTGTTTTACAATCTTGTTTTTGGTTTTTAAGTTGATTTCGTTTCTTAATTTCAGTTGAAATATCAATTTCAATAAACAACATAACGTTTTGCGCGATTTCACCTAATATATAAAAAAACCTAGATAATAATTCAGAATTAATTGCTTTTTTCGACAAGTGATTATCGTTATCGACTGAATTTTCAATTTGAGCAAGTATTGTTTTCAACAGATTTCTTAACAAATCTTCTGCTATACGATTAGGATGATCAGATAGTAAATAAATTACTTTGATAATATGACAACACATAGGAATATAGCCCTCTTCTTCATAATCACAAACATGATTCAGAACTAAATCTGTTAATCTATCAAATAAAGAATGCTCTGATGATAATTTGAACGGTGCTTTATTTGTATCAATTTTTCCTCTATCTTCAATTATTTTTTCTAATACTTTACAACTATTTTGTACAAGAAAGAAATCTATTTTTTCACTTTCTTTAAGTCCATGCTCCATTATTGTATCTAGATTTTGCCTTACAATCACCGATTCTGCATTAGCTAGCATACTAATCAGATGAATTGCAATTCGACTTTCTTCTGCTGTTGTATTAGGTATACTTTTAGTAAAACGTTCCCAAAGCACTTGAATAAGTTTAGATTCAATTTTGTTTTCTTGCATTAATTGACTAAGTAATTCCTCCAAAGAAGCAATTTCTCCAACTGTTGCATCTTGCACGAGTATTGTTAAACGTTTAGCTACAATTAATGCTTTATGTCTCAAGCTTAAATTATTATAAATAGAAGATTCCATATAAATACGAATATAAGCTTTTTTCAATGCATCTCGAACTGATTTCTCAGAGCAAAATATCAAACCTAACATTTTACGAACACCATCTACTGAACCATACACATCATATTCGGATGCGGTTACAAAAAAATCAATTGCTTCTTGTATATCTGTCAAACTTTTCGAATAAAGCATAGAAAATATCCTTGGTAAAGCAAGTTTTATCTGTTCTGAAATTTTAATACAATTTTCTAAATATTTGACAACACATCTTTGTTTATCATATGTTAATAGATCAGCGTTTTCATCCAAATACTCTTCATTATTATTAGCTGAAGATTTTCGATTTAATAAGTCCATTTTAGGTGCGAAATCTTCATCAATCATATCATCAAAATTCTCTTTATTTTCTTCTACAATATCTGTTTCCTTTTTCATCGTTGACATATTTTCATCATTCTCATTATTCTCTTCATCTTCTTTGTCGCTAATTATCATTTCATCTTCATCATCTTGTGAACTTGGCCTTTTGTCACTATTTATAAATTTTTTCGATTGTTTTGGCCTTACTATTCCATCTAATTTAGCTTTTTCGTTATTGTAAATTTCTTGCAAAAGCTCATTTGATAACTTAAGAGTGTATTGATTCACTTCTATAAAAACAGTAAGAAATTTGATAGCTTGTTTTCGTACATAGGATGCTTTATCCATCAAACGTTCAACTATTAATTCAATGACACGATCAATTCTTGAAAGAGGTATTTTCGACATCTCACACAAACGCTTCCATACAGCCACTGCTTTACCTCTTGTAAAACTTGTTATATCGTAGATGTGATCTTCAAGTTTATCGAGCAACTGATTGCGAATCACCCGTTTTTCTTCGCTCATATTCTCCTCGCTCAATTCATTTATTATAACAGAGCCGATTGCAGAAAGTGAACTATTTCTCAATTGGTAAGGTTCATCGTCGAGTATTAAAAGAAGACTTGGTACAGCTGATACGAACTGTCTTGGACATTTTTCAGCAAGTTCAGTAATGAATTCTGAAATTGATTTAGATCCGATCGCATTTTTAATAAGCAGTTGCTTATCAACCTCATAGATTTCTTCACAAATCTCACAAATTAATTGATTTTGATTGTAGTCTTTGCTGATAATCTCTACTAGATTTACAAGATTATTCACAAGATTTTCTTTATTTTGCAACAGATTTACAATAGTGGTCTTAAAATTGAATGCCTGCTTATATCGTTCGATGGCCGTACCAAAAATAATAGTTGTACTATTGATAACTTCTTTATCTTTATTTGTCGCATTTTCAAACAATATCCAGCTAAAATTCATAACACTAATTACAAAATCTTCTTCAACAACTTGTGGATTAAATAACCATTGAAGACTAAGTGAAAATATTTTTGAAAGAAGAAGTACCGATTTGTCTCGACATTTATTCCATTCAGTGATTTGCTGCTTTTTTGGCTGTTTTCCTCGGCCAATATTGACCACGGTATCAGTGCTCTTTTTCTCTAAATGATCAATCAATGCACAAAATACAAATACGTTCAGTTTTAATTGTTTACATTCTTTAGCACGTTCATCTAGATCTTTAATCGCATTATTATTTACATCGCTCAATAATGTCTGCAAATGCTCATAAAGAAGTGTGCTTGATTTAATCATTAGACGAATGAAAAGATCTCGATCTTTATCTGTAACATCTTTAAAATTCCTGTGCTTAAGTATAAATTTAATCATCAATTAGAGACAAATATTCGAGAGATTGAATCTTTTGATACTCACACTAATAGACTATATAATGTGTCAAAATGATCAATTACAAAATCTGGGCCAGTAAAACTCGTATAAATATCTGGTTGAAATGTGAAACAAAATTAATTTATAAATTTGATTAATCTTGAAAAAATTACCTTTTAGTTGATCAATTGCAGTTTCAACTGGTAAATGTCTTAAAACACATTTTTTAGCATAATCCCACATTTTAATCTGATTTTTCTCAAAGTAAAGAACAACGAATATAAAAACTATTGTTAAAAGATAATTGAAAGTAAAAGAAAAGTTCAGAAAAATTCTATTTCAAAAAAAAACAAATATTTTAATTTTAAGGCGCCAAAAAAATCAAAATTTTTTCAAGTAATAGGCGGTAAAATTTAAATTCTATTGTCATTGGATTAATGAGGCGAAAAACATTTTTTTATCAAATCAAAATACTAATTTAGGCGAAAAATTAAAAAATTTATTAAATGTTAGATGAGAGAAATCGTCAAACAGATTCAAAGAAAAATCTAAGTGAAAATTTAAAATTCCATGGACATCTTAGTATAAATAGATACAAATAAACTTCCTATTCTAAATTATTAATACGACAAAAAACTTGTAATACCAATCAGAAAAAAAATTCAATTAAAGATGAAAAAAATTTAATAATACATATATTAGTTCAATGCAAGGCCAGTAAATAAAGTCAAAGTAAAAAAAAATCTGTCAAAATTATCCAGCATAATAATGAAAAATTTATTAGGGAAATATAGACGATAAAATTCTCTAAAATTGATGTAATTTGAAAAGATATTAATCTGAGGTGAGATGATCAAATCAGAGTGAATTACTTTCTAAAACACAAAGAACAAAAACCTAACTCGAAATTCATTTCACTAATGATAAAAAAATAATGAAAATAAATGTGCCGTAAAAACCAATATATCTAAGCCATTTTTTGATAAATATAAGAATAGGCCATGAAGTATTTGAATTTTGATTCATGTAACTGAATGGCAAATTAAAAATATTAAATTTGATGTTCATTTGTGTGTTGATTTTAAGCGAAAGATTTGACGTCGTTCAAAGACTTATATGATCAATTCAAACAAAACTTAGTGAATGGGCTTAAAGATCATCATCATCGTCTTCAGGAAGTGATGTGTTTTGAGCCTCTTTCATTTCGTTCTCCAATTTAGCTTGCCATTCTGGATCCATTGGAATTTCTGGTGGTGCTAAGGCTGGCATAGCGACAAATTCAAGATTTGGATCGCCAATTAATTTGCGTGCAAGCCATAAAAATGGTTTCTCAAAGTTATAATTTGATTTTGCACTAATATCATAATACTGGTAAAAATAGAATTAGTTAATAATGTGATATGTAATTAAGTAAACATACTTGCAAATTCTTTTTACGATGGAAAACAATCGCTTTTGCTTTTACTTTTCTATCTTTTATATCAACCTTATTGCCGGTCAATACGATTGGAATTGTTTCACAGACTCTGATCAAGTCTCTGTGCCAATTAGGAACATTTTTGTAGGTGATTCTAGATGTAACATCAAACATAATTATAGCACATTCACCTTGAATATAATAACCATCTCTAAGACCACCAAATTTTTCTTGACCCGCCGTATCCTTAGGAATAATGAAATTAAAAAGAGCGTATGTTATCTATAAAACGTGTTTAAAATCAATAATCGGAAAACATACCCAGACATTAAATCGAATGGGTCCACGATTTGTATGAAAAACAAGTGGATGCACTTCTACACCAAGTGTTGCAACATATTTCTTTTCAAATTCACCGGTCAAATGTCTCTTGACAAAGGTCGTTTTACCTGTACCACCATCACCAACGAGCACACACTAAATATATAATATAATCAAAATAAAATAAATATGAATATACATATGTGTTAAGAAAAATTGAATCCTAGACAGACAAAATTTTTTAAAATTTACTTAGTCATTGTTAATAAATTTACGTGATGACAAATTCAAAAAATTTCGTATCTACTAGTAATTTTCAGATAAGTACTTAATCAATTTGAAAAAATGTAAAGCACCTAAACAAAACGTTAGAGAAACATCGGTTGGACATACCTTAAATGTCGGAATATTATCTTGATCGAATTGAGCAGGTTGACTTTGCATTTTTTTACAAATTAAATTTCTGAATTACGAACAAAATATTAGATAAATGAAGATGATTGTTAAATTGAGAATGTTGAGAAGAGAAAAAATGCTGCCTTGTGAACAACAAATGCACACACGCACCAATGAAACGAATTTTCTGCCACCAACCGAATCTGTTGTTATGAATGGAAAGAGGGAGAAAGTAGAAACTATTAAAGATGCGCAGATCCGTTGAATATGTGTGAAGTAAATGTGATAATTAGTGTTGAAAGAGAAAAATCATGCCTTGAATTTAGTCTACTGGGCTCTTATTTATACACTGTTTTTTAGATATAAGCAGAAAAATGAGATATTGCGGACAAGATATTCTTACACTTTTTAATTTCTTAACAGTTATTACGATTGGTTGATTTTTTTAAAAAATCCACAATTCAAGAAAAAAATAACATAGTAAAGTGAATTTTCTATAAAAAACTATCTTTTTTAATGTTAGAAAAAAATATGTCATTAAGCAAGAAAGTATTTTACTAATCCATGAACATATTACTTTTGACAACAAACTTGTTGAAGAATTCTATAAAAAAAATGATACGAATCTTTTGTTTCAATTGGCACAAAATTTTTAAAATTCACATTGTTTTTTTGCCCGACACAAGTTATACGCCTTTTCCGGTTATTATGGCGGGAATTATTCAAGAATTCAAATGCTTTTTCTTAAAAAATGCTCTTAAAAAAGATTATGAAAAAAACAACATATTTTAACAACTTGTGGTCTCGAATATTTAAAACAATCCAAAAAAGATTGAAATGAGAAAAAAAAGAATTCATTATAAGATTTTAATAAAAACTTAAGCTTTGATTTCAAAGAAAATCTTATTATATTAGGTTCAAATTTTTCGGTTTTTTTTTCTTTGAAGGAAAAAATTGAGCTACGATTGTTTACGAATGATTATTCGATTAACAAAAATGAAAATTTTTTTAAACAATATTATTGATTAAAACTATCGAACTTTTCAAGCTCATTGCACGCATGTCATGGTAGTAATAAACAAGTGATTCAACAAAGATTTCTAGATTTTTCATAATTTTTTGAATGAACAAGAATGAAAATCGCAGTTGTTGGTAGTGTTTATGGTCAATTTGATCAAATTTATATAGATGTAACAAACATAGAAAAAAAATATGGTTTTTTAATAGATTTAGTTATAATTTGTGGTGATGCACATACAGTACGCGGTCAAAATGATCTTAAATGTATGAATGCATCGGAGAGATACAAAGACGTCTCTGATTTTCACAAGTATTATTTCAAAAAGAAATTAGCTACCAAACCAACTTTAGTGATTGGTGGCATTCATGAAGCTTCGAATTTTTTCCAAACACTGGCATATGGCGGCTGGATAGCTCCAAATATTTATTACATGGGAAATTCGAACGTTGTTAAATTCAATGGAAAACGAATTGGGGGTATATCAGGCATATTTGACACTAATTCGTTAATGAAAGGACGTTATGAATTATTACCATACAATAAACAATCAATAGAAAGCGTGAATCATACCAGATATTTGGAATCATTTAGAATGTTACAATTGAAAGAAAAACTAGGTGAATATTTAAGCCGATTTTTCACAATATAAATTAAATTTATAATTCTCTCTAGATGTAATGATAACCTATGATTGGCCTAAGTGTATCTATTCAAAATTTAAACAAAATTCTAAAAGTAATTTGGGCAGTCCTATGCACGATATTTATTAAAAAAACTTAAGCCAAAACATTGGTTATGTTCACATATGAAAGTTTGTTTTCAAACCTGTTACAAACACGAACAAATTAGTTCATTAACGAACAACTATTCAAATAATCTACATAATCTTCAACATGAAACTCATTTTTTGGCTTTAGGTGATTACACTGTGAATGATGAATACATTAAAATCGTAAATGTAAAGAGTGATGAATTCGATATGAGCGGATTAGAATATGATCCTGAATGGTTGACAATTTTAAAATTGACAAACAACTTTGTGAGCACACAAGAATATTCGAACAATAAACCATTTTCATTGGATGAAAATTTAAAGTATTATTTCGAAAAAGAAATGTTGTCGGTCAAAAAATTCTTTAATAACAATTTTAAAGTACCAGATAATTTTCAAATTTCTTCACCATATGACGAAACAGGTAAAGATGAAGATCCTGATCGAAATCAAAATTTCGTAAATGGCCAAACTACTCAATTATGTTCATTACTTGGCATTACAGATCCAATTCAACTCTTTGTTGATAGGCTAAAAGGTAAAATAAAAAATCCAGATCGTATTGATATAGATGATATTGAAGAATCAGATTGGATTGAAAATTATGAAAATGCAACAAGTAGTTCAAATGCAACTGGTGATGTTTGTTATTTCAAAAATGAGTATCATCAAGATGCGATACAAACGAGCTGTGTGTATAATGATATAAATATGAATTATAAAAATCATGAAATTAAAGCAATTAAAGCACCTTTACCAAATGATAATCATCAAAATGAAAATGAAACGCAATCAAAAAATAAATCAAAAAATTATTTTATCCCACTTTTACCATATATAAAGCGCGAAAGAGAAGAAGTTGATCTAAACTTTTTCGAACCAATAATTCAAGAAACGCATATAGAATCACAAAATCAAAATTCGTTATCTAAAAAACGATCATTTATGCCTTTTGAAAACAAAACTAATGAAGCGCATTCGAAAAGAATAAAGAGTAAGACATAGTATTTTAGTATTGAAAATTGTTATAAAATTTAGTCGAAAAAAAAAAAATTTTTTTTAATCATTTAGTAATTTCATCTTATCCGTTTTCATTCTATTTCATGATGCTTTTACGAAATAGAAAACTTGTAAAATTTTTTTAATTGAAATTTAATTAATTTTGTTAGCCTTAAAGAAATTATGTAGAAATTTTTTCAATTATGTCGATTCTACTGATCTAGAAAGCACTTGAATTAATTGCTCTTGGTTGTCTAGATATAGTCGTTTTATCTCTGCTTTAATATCATCTTTCTCATCTCTTTTAGTTTGAACATTTTCAGGTATATTTACCCAAGGCAAATCTAATGCTTCGCGAACCGTTATTCTTTTAGATGGTATCAATTCAAAAAATCTAGCTAAAAAATTGACACAAGCATCTGATGGTGTATATTTAAACTTTTTACGCCATTCACTACTCTCTTGTTGACTCATTTGAATAAATACATTTTTATAATCGAATGGATATTTTTTATTTAATATCATAAAAATCACTGCTCCAATTGACCATACATCTGCTATTTTCGGATTATACGCTTCACCGCAAATCACTTCTGGAGCAAAATAAGGACCCAGACCACAATTTGTTTCGCTTAACTCGAGTTTATCAGACTGTGGATTAATAAATGGTCTTGAAAAAGAGAATCCAGTTAATTTAACATTTAAATTTTGATCAAGAAGAAGGTGTTCTGTCCTATATTTATTATTGATAGCACGGTAAAAGTAAAAGATTTATCATTAGTTTACATAACACGTCTTATAATTCAAATTCACTCGCCTCACGTTTCTATGAGCTACACTATTTGTATGCAAATAGTTTACACCTCTTAAAATTGAAACTGACCACTTTTTGGCCTGAAGCTCTGGAGCTGCTCCTTTGTTATTTAAATAATCAGCTACAGTACCATTTATAGCGAATTCCATCATGATATAAACTCGTTTTAATGTTTGAAATATATCATAGACAGGTATTATACAATCATGTTTAGATGATACTAGTTTAAGTATAGATAAATGTCTCTCTATAAACTGTATTTTAAATTTATCTTCAAATTGCTCTAGATCAATAACTTTGGCTGCTATAAACTTATCATTTTTATTTTCTTGTTTGCATATCTTGTAGACGATAGAAAGTGTGCCCAAACCAAGCTCACCAAGATTATCTAACTTGTAACCTTTTTCAGTGATAACCTTTGGCTCATAAAGTTCCTTTTCTTCATCATCTCGTTTTTTCATCATTTGTGCCAATTTGACCGCTTTTTCAAGCTCTCGTCTCTCTTTACGTTCTTTTCTCTCTCGTCTTTTACGTTCTTTTCTTGTTTCAGACATTTATATTTTCAATTTATCGCCTCAAAGAATCTATTATAAATTCTTTTAAATTTTAATGCAACTTAATACGTTAAAATTCAAGAAATTTTCTATTTTTTCATTTCAAGCTGTTTCGAATACTTAAATTTTATTTATTTTTACTATGATAACTTACTTTGAATTCAATAGAAATGTTTGAAATAATCTTTATAATTAAAAAATTAATATAAATCGAGTAGTTTTCATCAAATAATTATTAAAGATGCATAAAACAATAAAATTTCAATTCGGTGAGTTCAAAAATTGCCCATTCAGAGAAAAAAAATAAACAGCTTTCAACAATACTAAGTCTGATAGAAATTAGCCAAAGTCTATAAATAATTTTTTTTCTATTATTTTTTATTAAATAATTTATGGTGACATTAAATATATGCCTCAAAGTGTAATATTCTTACAAATCAATTATTTTTAATTTATTCCAAAACTTTTAAAAATTTACATAAAAAATTAAAATTCAGATGATCACTTGCTTATGCCTATAATTTGATTAATTTTCAAAATGCAGTAATCACAGAACATTTGTGAGCGTAGGTGTCTAGTGGCATTTTTATAAAAAAAAAAAAAAAAAAAGAATAAAAAACTTTCTTTATTGGAACTTAAAATTTTTAAATGTTTTTCATTTTAATGTTTTTTTGAACGAACATAAAATGTTCATTTCTAGAAAAATTATCTCCCTGTGCACTTGAATGTAAACATATTAATTATTAAATTCACAATTTAAAATGACTAGGTAATATCCATCTGTTGCGTTGAAATAAATATGGAAACAGTGAGATAGTTTAGAAGTTCAAAACATTTTTTAAAATTTTTTTTGTGAGGATTTTTTCCTAAATGACAAATTTAGATAAAATCAATAAAATTTTAAGTTTTTTAACCTTAATTATTTGAAATTCTTTTAGACAAGAAATTTATTTTTCTATAAAATTTTTTAAAATAATTAATGAATTTAGCAATTAGGAACTTAAAAAAACCTGAAAAAAAAACAGTTTATATTTTCATAAGTAAAATATATTAGATTTAAACTGTTTGAAGAGTTCCGAGATAACGATGTTTATATCTTATTTAGTAAAATGAAGACTTGTTTTGATTAGTATATCAAATATAAATTGATTAAATTTCAAGCTTCGATCAAGTCCATTTCATGTAAAAACATGATTTTTGAAAAATGGGTTAAAAAGAGAAAAGAAATTTACTTATATTCTCATATAAATTATATTCACTTTTGCTTTAAATTATTTTTTGGTTGTGCAGATAAGATGACTATTCAAATATTATCTTTTTTCGCATAAAATAATTTGTTTAAATTAGAAACGAGTGGCAACTTATGATAAACCTATAGATCATTCCTGCCGTACAAATTGGTCGAGAACGACATATAATCCAATGAACCAGGTAGTGCAGCCGGTCCTTTGTATGGTAACATTCGTTGTATACAATATTCGGCTTGATCTGGTGGCAATTCTCTTCTTAACTCTTCGGCAGTAATAAAGGGCTATTTAAAAAAAAAAAAAAATTAATTTTTTTTGTCCTTATATATTCAATCATTAAAACTTTCACCTTATCAGATGCCAGAATACGGAAAGAATCGATAATTTGTTCGGCAGTGTCGGTGTCTGTTGTTTCTCTAGTCATGAAATCAAGGAAAGTGTCGAATGCAACATAATTTGTATTATTTGGATCGACAATATTCATTATACGACGAAAATCTGTTTCACCTTGTCTATCACTGCGAATATTATAACCTAGACTAACCAAACAACTTCTGAATTCATCTGGATTTAATCTGCCTGTCCTATTCTTATCAAAATGATTGAATGACATTCTAAATTCGTTCAATTGATCTTGTGTTATACCTTTTGAATCTCTTGTCAATATTTGATTTTCGACTTCATTTATATTACGATGTATTGAGGTTAAAAGTTGCTCCCAACCAACTCTTAGTACTCTATTTCACAAATATTAATAATAAAAAATAAAAATAAAGTTTTTTTTCTAAAATTTTTTTTAAAAATATAGTTCTAAACTTACTCCATTGTGTATTGAGTGTATCTATTTTCAAAAATCATTGATTCTTGCACCTCTTGAGTGATCTTTTCTAGCTCATCCATATGTGGTCTATATTGAATAACATTTTGTTCAAGCTGTTTCAATTTAGATAACTGATCTTCCAGAGTACCCTGAACACTCATACCGATTGTAGTTACAATATCCATATTATGTTCAAGCCAAGGTCCGACACTGTTCGCTTTCTCCGCAAACTTGCGACGCAACACTTCATTGCGTTGCTGTCTTAATAATTCAGCTTGTAAAACAGAATCACGTTTCGGTACGAGTTGTTTCATTTCATTCCATTTACTCATTATTTCATTAGGTAGCAATGAAGTGTATGGATTTTCAATACCTCCTTGTACTTTATATTTCGTGGCAATAATTTCCACTTCTTGAGAAAGCTGTATAATCGATTGATGCTCTTTGTCGGCTTCAGGTAAAGTTTGTTTAAATTGTTCATGAGCCTCAATCAAACGTTGAATTTCCTCTATAGTGTGCACAATAAACATATCAACAAGATCTTCTCTCGCACCGTCTAACCAATTATTAAATGGTGCCGCACGTTTAGCGAATTCTAAATGCAGTATATCTAATTTTTCTAGTACTTGTTCAGCTTCTTCAAGAGCAATCTTACGCTGTTGTGTAAGTGATCCAAATCTATCCCACTGTTCACAAATACGTTGACATCTTATATTAATTGATTGTATGTCATGATAGCCTAAAGTATTGAGCTCCTGAGCAATCGCTGCAATCTGTTCAACTCGATCCTGATGTGCAGCCAAATCACTTTCAAAGGCTTCATGTTTCTTTTTTAATGCTTTTACATCATTTAGTTTACAATTACGATAATCTTGTGACTGAAGCATTTGTTCTTTGTTTTTCGCCCAATCTTCGTGTATATCTGATTTGTGTTTGAATTTTTTAGCTAAATGATCTAAACGTTCTAGACGTAACATTTCAGATAGTAGCCATTCTTCAAAACCGCGTTCCGCCTTTTCCAAACCTTTCCATGCATTTGAAATGTCAGCAATGTTTTTCCCTTCAGTGGGTAGATAAGCTGGTCTATTACTTAATCTCAATTTAGTTTGCAAAGTGTTAAAATTAGTTTCTAGGCGTGCTTTTTGTTCTACTCTCGGAGGTTTATGTACTCTTCGATATTGTCTAAACTCTTCAAGTCTTTTTTGAACTGAACTCAATTGGTTATCAATCTGTCTGTTTTCTAGCCAAGGTGTAGTACGTCGAATCCATTCAAGTAAATCAGATGCCAATCTTTCATATTCTTCCATTAGACGTTCATTATCTTGATTCACTTTTAAAACTTTACAGATGCGATTTGCAGCTGTTTCCGCCTAAAGAATCAAAAATAATATAGTTATTTGAAACAAATAAAAAAAGGAACAAAGTTGATTAGTTCATTTCAGAATTAGAAATTAACCAAAATGCATTCGAATAAACTACCTGTTGACATGATGAGAATGTATGGTAGAAACTAGAAATATAAGTCATGTTCAACCGTTCGTCCGGAAGTGCACTGTTTTGTACATCTTTTAGATGATTAGTAGAAGTTTCCATGCAATTAAAAAGGTTAAGATTTTTAATTTTAAGTTTTTAAGTTTTAACAACTATTATTAGAGTTTAAAATTATTATTAGAGTGTATTTTATCAATTAGAAAAATGTGTATTAAATAATTTCTATTTAGATAATGACTATTAAATGAAAATGACTGTTTAAAAATTCAAAACCGAATTCATTCTTCAAACAAAGAAAATCGAATTTTTACCGTCGAGGCACCGCTGAATGCGTGATAGAAGCACGAAATATAGGTGAGCAATGCTCTCTCGTCCGGTTTGGCAATATTCACGATATCTTGATTTCAGAATTGAAAATATCAAAAAAATATTCTATTAAAATTACAGATTTCAGGTAAAACATTGTGGTGATAAAAATTATAAATTTTAAATTTTTCTCTATTCTAAAAAATTTATTTTTAAACTCCAAAAAAGTATTAAAAAATTTTGAAAAATATGTGTGATACAACATGTCGGTTTTAATGGTGTTGATGAAAATTGAAGCAATCATTATGAAGAAAGTGCTAAAATTTATTTTTGGCCAATTTATAATTTTTGAAATTTAAAGATCCTAAAATACAAAATTTAAAAGAAAGCACATACGATGGCTAGATAAAGAATTAAATTTTTCCTATAAATTAATTATTCAACTCTAGTGTATTTTATTCGAAATTACTTGAAACTGAATTATAATTACACTAGACCGTGAATTCCATCACCGAAAATGGCAAGTGTGATTAATTAGATTCTAATTAAATTTGAATTCACAATTTTTTTTTTGTTTTTCACTCACTTTTTCTCTCTTTTTTTCAAATTTTTTATGATTAGATATTTTTTTGTAAATCTTAAAACAATAGTTACTCACCTTCGGCATCCAACATTCTAGGTATATTTAAATGTTTTTCAGCTATATCGAACGCAAGGTTAAGATTTTCAAGTGGATTATCTTTGCTTAATTTGTTGTAATCTAGTAAATCAGGTCTGTGTCTATGGATCAGAGCATTGAATGCAAGACCATCCTTCCAGGACATATGGAAGTTTTGCACATTCACATTCTTATATGGAGCAGTCTTACGTTGACACCACAATAAAAGACCTTCCTTAGCAGTCATCTCTTCAACTGAAATATCTTGAATAGCAAACCTGAAATAATAATTATCAAAAAAAATCAATTAGATTTCATTATGAACAATAAAATTTTAATGAAAAAGAAAACTACCTGAGAATAATGGTCCATATCTTCAAAAATCAATATAATAATAATAATAATGAAAATTAAATTTTAGAGATTTAAAGCTTTTTACTTTATTATTTAAAATACAAAAATAGGACGTACTAAGCCTAAAGTCATCTTAACATTACCATCCACAATCTCTTCAGCACCTATTGAAACTAGCTTGACACCTTTGCTCGCAATAAAATCAAGCGCTTTATTTACGTTGGCGATCTTATGAAATCTCATTTTACCACGATCTGGTTTAGGTAAAGTTTCGCCAGAAATCACTTCTAACAGCAACATTAATTTAAGACCATTACGAAAATCTTCTTCGATATTCTCTATCTGTGTACCAGCTTTTCTCAGATGAGAATTACACCAAGCAGTAAATGTCTGATAAATAAAAGATATTGAATCAGATAAAAAATAAATGGAGATGTCTTATATTTGATTTTTATAAACATTTTCAATCAAATTATAAAAGTTCACAATTTGTAAATTAATTATTTACATAAAATCATTTCCTATTATGTCAATGGATCAATGGCTTCATAAAAGTGGATAAATTTTTTTTTTGAATGATGAATGTATTTGTGCGAGCTTCAAAAATATATAAATTTTAGATAAATCTTATCATTGAATACAAAAATCATTTAATGCATTTTTAATATTTATGATTGTATTTTTATTTAAGAATTCCAAAATTTTTTTCGAAAGCAAATTGACAAAAGTCGTAACGATTTGATTTGATTTATAATATTTTTTGTAAATTATTAAATTTCATTAAAAATAAAAATTTTTCAAACTAAAATTTTTTTCAAAGTAAAATAGGATTGGAAAAAAACATTGACATCGAATTTCAATCTTAAATTGCATTTATTAATTAACAGATTATCTATCACTTCCTGCAATTTTTTTCTTTTTCTAAGCTGTTTTTTGCCAATCTAGTGAATAATTATGCTCATCTAATGAACATGTTAAATTGTAAAAAAATTAGGTAAACAATATAATTTAATATAATCGAAACATATCTAGCGTTAAAGAATTTCAATTTTCGAAAATATAATTTACATTTTACAAAAAAATTTATTGGCAAATTTAAAAAACTAGATTCTTGTTTTAATTATCATGTCAATGTCAATAATAAATTTGTCTTCAAATACAATAGAATTGTCGAGGTAGTATCTTAA
>BLXL01010026.1:0-35203 GCA_023170135.1 Acarapis woodi | reverse complement strand
ATTTATTTAGAATGAATCCTCAAATAAGTTCATTATTCTTTTCAAAATCAAGTTCATTAGAAAATTTTTGTCATGTTTTAAGAATCAGTTTATTAAGGAAAGATTCTTTTGAACTAATTTTTTTCTCGAAATTCTCAACAAATCAATAAGTTTCAAGAACAAACTTATATATATAATGATAAATTCATTATAGCATTTTTTTGATTTTGAGAACCTATAAGAAGCAGATTATATACCTTTTTTTGATATTTAATACACTTTTGTTAACCTTTTTCTTTAATAATTGTAATCCTAGAGACTACTCTGCAAATAGTTAGCCAACCATATTACCTACACTTTGTATACCAACAATCACCTTAATTATCTTTAATTATCCTTAATGAACCCTGTGCTGTCAGTTGTTCCCTTTTCACTTAATACAAAAGAAAGCCTACATAATCCAATGCATTGTGAAAATTCTATCAATATATTGATATATATATCTTTACCCTTTTTAAATGTCAATAAGTCTTATAGACATAGTGTGTGTATCTATACTATTAGATATCAATCTTGTAGGTATTTTCTGATTTCCAGCTCTGATCTATTAAAATTAACAATATCATTTTTTTTTTCAGCAAGCAAACTATTTATTAGATGAATGACTTATTTTGGTATTTGCACACTAGACTTATATGTGTGTGGCATATGCTAAATGATTCAAATTTTTATTATAATTATTCCTATAATAATGTATTTTAATAAGCTAGTGAGATTGAAAATCACAAAAAAAACCTAGCGTGATAATTTGACTGTAATCAAAAGTATTAAATTCATTAAAAATTTATTATTATTATTAACGAATTAGTAATAAAAATGAGATCAGTAAAAAAAAAATTAACAGTTTTAAGCATTTGTAACTTTTTATGTCCACTTATTTGATTATTAAATACTTTTAATATATGAAAAATATATTAGAAAACACCTAAAGGTGTAAAAAATAATGAAAAAAAGAACAAAATAAATTTTTGTTTTTTGATTTTTATCGCAAAAATAATTACAATCATTAAATCGTGTAAGATTTGATTTCAAATAATGATTCAATATGTAAAAATTTTAATTTTCGGACAATTTATTTTGATTTATTTATTTTTTATGTTTTCTTCCTCTTCAAAATTTTCGAATTCAATTTTTTGAACATAAAAACATTGCTCAGTAGTTAACTTTGTTACCTAATTAAGAATTCGATCTATAAATTTCAAGCTGGATTTGAAGACGGGCTTCTTGTCTGCGCTCTAATAATTGATAGTCTTTTTACTATAATTTGCCATAATTCATTGCAGATCAACTGTGTTGAGAATAAAATTTTAAAATCTAATGATTATATATTGAGCTAGTATTGCAAAAGTATTCTAGTCTTCTTTTTTCTTTAATTTTTCTTTCAAACAACACCCTATTAGAATATTTATAATGGCATAAAATTGCATCTTTCTATTTGCCATCAATTTTTTAATCTTGAAAAAAAGTCCATAAGTAACCCTATAGTTGAAAATTTTAAAATTCATTATAAAAAAAATCATCCTTCATCGAAATTTTAAACTATTTATCGACATGTTAGCTACTAAAATTAATAAAAAATGACAGACTGTATAGATCACACGATTCGATGATTATCTTTGTTTCTTTCAAAAGAAAAGTTCAAAAAATTTTTCCGCTTGACAAAAACTCACTCAATTTTAATTGTGTACATGTTGTTAACTAATGATTCGCTGTACCATTCATCTTTAATGCCTATAATTCACGCTTTTGATTCATAAAAACACTTTATAGTTCATATAATGGCGAAGAAAGGTATTCACAATTATCTTTTTTTGTCTGCCAGTGTGTGTGGCCTATTTTCCGTCTTGATTTTTAAATAATAAGGCATTTTTTAATCAATTGTTTTAAATTTTATGAGATTTTTAAATTAAAAATTAAGATTTTATTTTCATGTTTTCTTTCGAAAAATTTTTTTTAGATTTTTTCGCCTACAATCAAGATTGTTTAAATATTAAGCTAGAAAATTTACGCAAAAATAATTAAATTTCGAAAAAAAAAATAAAAAAAAAACACACAATAATAATGATTAAAATGATTATTTGTATATCCTGATATAATCTGACAAGTTTCTCACTTGATTTTTGATCCGGCTAGCCTGAATTAAGATCATAGCGTATGTGTCTTCAATAATACCATTTTTCTAGAATTCAAATTTTATTTGTTAATTAAAATTGTAATCATCAATTTATTTTTTTTTTTATAGCTGTGGCAAGATATTTTATTGAAATTTCGAAAATAAAAATGTTTTATGAGATTTTTATTTAACAATCAGTCAGTAATTTATAATGATTCATAAATAAGTAAATTGGCTATTGTCTTCAGTTAAACAGGTGTTAAGTAAATATATAAGGTATTGATGCTAATTACTTTAACTAAAAAAATAGAGTGTGCATTATCAGTCATTATAATATAATATTTATCACACCGAATGATATTTGATTCAAAAATATATATATCTGATAACTATTGTAGACCAACTTTATTTGTTACAATTTTCAAAATAAAAAATATAGAAAAGTAATTAAAATTTTTAAAGTAGAAAGCTTAAATTAAAACCACTAATCATGAGATTTGAATTTTTTTTAACCATTGCTTAGAAATTCTGTTTAAGTTTATAAAAAAACTAATAAAAAATTATTCAATTTTCTTAATCGCATATATATCTCATATAAAAAATATATACTGAACCGTTGAACATCTATTTATCAATAAATAAATTTTAAGTTGATACTGTGTGAACTAAGTTATGATTAAAGAAAAATAGCTTATAATTTAATTTTACTCAAAAGTTTCAAAAATTAACTAAATATATCTCAATTAATTATAATGAATAAGTGCATTACATATAAAATTGAGGATTTTTAGCACATCAAATTAGACCTCTGTCATTTGAAGTATCCTGCTTTTTCAATTAATGGCTATAAAAATACATTAATATATGTTTCGGGCCATACAATTTAAAAAATTCGAATTGAATGCTTCTTTTGATAACATCCTAATACTGATAATTATATCAATAGATCACCATTATTTTATATTAGTTAGAAAAATTAGTTTTATTTTTCTAGTTAGATTTAGATAGATTTTGAATGAAATTTCAAATATCAAATTATTGATTCGAGTTTGAAACCCTATTAGTTTCTAAAAAAAAAATTAAAGTTTAAACTTCAAAAAATAACACTTTTCATGTACTTATTTTATTAAAAAAAAAAAAAAAGATAAGTATTTTTTTTAATGGCTTAACTGAAAATGATATTAATCAACGCCTAAATCAATTATTTCCAATTTTCTCAAGTGAATTCATACAATTCTTTAACCTGGATGTTTACATTCATTTCAGTATTAAGAGATTTTATCATGGTCTGCTCAATGATCAGATGTTGCATGATAATAAATTTTATAATTTTTCAATTATTATTCCGTAAATGATCTCTAACTTTAATTTCAAATTGGAAAAAAAAATTTTTCGTTGCTTGAAATATATGTTAAATTATATTTTTAAAGGTGTTTATTTTAGTTTACAATTAAGGATATTAAAATAAAAGTCTAATATGATAAAAATTTTATGATTGCGTAAGAAAATTTCTAAGAGGATTGAATCAATATGAAAAAATCAATTATGAAAATTATGAATAGATTCCTTATTATTTTCATTTTTTATTTTCTAATGTTCTTAATACTAAGTCATAAATTAAAAAATAGAAATAAATTATATTTAAGACACATTATTAAAATGGTAAAAAAAAAAAAATTTTGGGACTTGACGGATGGTTGTAGGTTAAAATAATTGTAACAAAATAAAATCAGAAATTTGAGAAACATTTTTCAATTAAACAATATCTTTAATTCCATTAAGATTTTAAAGTAATTATAAAAATCACAAACTCCAAATACATATCCAATACATATTAAGTTATCTATTAAATAAAGAGCATTTTCTTTAAGTATTAATAAATATTTAACTAAAAAAATTTTAATTCAAATATTACAATCACATTTACAAGCGACAATTAAAGTCATTTTATTGATGTTTGAGAATTTTTAAAATAACTCATTCGATGATCGCATTCAAAACAATAGCAATGAAAAACGTGACTTACAAAAAATGAAAATGCATTTTAGGCAAATTCAAAACTTCGATTATGAATTATTTACTTGTTTAATTTAAATGTAAAAATAGCTTTAGTAGACAGAAAAAAAATAGTTTTCATCTTATTATAAGAGTACACGGATTATTCGTTCTAAAAATCAATAAATTTAGCAAATGAGTTTAAATGATTAATGTATTCTAGAGATGAAAAATAAAGATAATTAGATAAACAAGTAAATAATTATTAAAAAATATTAAGAAATTAAATTTTTTCTTTATAACATCTATTGTAAACAACCTCATACTATTAAAATATCTTATTGAAAAATACTTTTGAATGAGATCATAAAAATGACGAAAAATTTATAAATTTTCGACAATTCATGAAAAATTAATTCATGAAAATAGTCATCAAATTTTCAGTTAGTAAAATAAGTCATGTTTTATTTTGAAAGAATAGATTTTTGAAATTCGATTATAATGACCAATCTGTTCAGATCTCAGATTTTAATACAGCAAGAACTGTAAGATCATTCAATAATGCAACCTCAATGCCCAAACTTAATTTTTCAAAAAGATGTTTACACTCTGAAAACTACTTACAATGACTAAACTTTTGTCCGAATAAGTGGTCTTTAATAATTGTTTTTAATGGCACAACATGACCAGTAGTTCAAACCAAATTGCGTGCGCATAAATTGTTATCAAATTAGTGCGAATAGAGCTAATTTAAACGTGATTTCATGAAACGTTGTCGTTTTCTCGACTGAATGATTTACAAATTGAGTGAATCATTTACTCACTTATGACCAATAACTAATCCGTACTTTTCAAACAATGCACGATAATATTACTTATTTATAAAAATATTATGAAGGTAAATTATGGCTCATCATTCAAATTGATCATCATTTTAAAATCATCTTTAGGAATTATTTAAAATTTTTTTTAGAAATTCAAAGGCAACTTCCCTTAAAACATGATTAAGATTCATTAAGATTTAACGAGTAATGTGTGTGAGAAAGATAAAGTCTTATGTAGCTAAAAATTTGGTTTACAAAACTCATTCAATTCAAATTAAGTAAACATTTGAATGCTTATCAACATTAAAGTCAATTACAAGGATTTTATATATGAAGGTGTTTTACAGCTTGCCAATCTAAACTTAGTAAATCTATATAAATTTCAAAAAAAAAATTTCTTCAAAATTTTATCAATTTTTTTAGTTTTCCCAGACAATTATAGACTACGAAACATACAATATTGATGAATAACTTTTATTCAAAATAAAAATTACTTATTGAAATAAATCAAATAAAAAATTCTTATGAAGAATTACTTAAATTTTTAGTCTTGAAGTCTTTTTTTTTCTAAAGAATCGATATTTAAATTTTTTTGCCGAAAATTTGAAATTCTTTTAGTTCCAAACACTAATTAAGTGATAATTTTTTCTATAAATTCTGATTTTTTTTCCAATTATTTTATTTTTAAAACCTTATATTTGAGTTTTAAAAAAATTTTCTATCGTATAATTAGTAATTTATATAGAGGTATCAATACTTTGTTAAAAAAGTAAAAATTAATGTGAACCGGTTCAATCACGTTATTTGAAAGATAAAAATAAAACATTCAGTTGCATAGATGATGAAGATATATTTATATTTTCGATATTTAATCAAAGAAACATATATATCTTATTTATGCAACTTACTTGCTTTTTAAAAGAGACCATAAAATTGAAATATTCATTTGCTATAAATTTTTTCGATATTGATGACGAAACATTATTTTCTAAAAAAATTTGTTTTAAATAAGATAAGAAACGCAAATAGAATTTTTTCATAAATTATCAATAAATTAATTCTAAAACCGATAAACAATTTGAATTTCAGAGATCTCAAATTTTATATTGATCTGAATAAAAAAAAAAAAACAAAACTTACTAGGATATTTGTCAATCTTTATAAAACTAGATATTTTCAATTTTTTTTCCAACAGTATTTTGTCTTTATATTTAAATTAGTCTATTAAAATCGAATATAAAAATTGTAAATTTTGATCATACACCTAATTATACGAAATATACAAGACGTCTTTAAATTATTTGCTCGTTTTTTTTAGATCGCGTTCATTATTATAATTTTTTACCGGTTTGTTTATATGTATATGTTAATATGGAAATTTTTTGATCCGAGCAATATCAATGCTTTTTACAAATTACTTTTCAAATGCCTATGGAGTGTAACGAATCAGACTAAAAGAACTCCGAAAAAAATTCTGCACACTAAAACTTAATAAACATGTTCCAAAAAATTCAGCTAGAAAATATTAGACTTTTACCTANNAAAAATTCTGCACACTAAAACTTAATAAAAAAAAAAGAGGGGCTTAAGTACAACAGACTCTAGTTGATGAGAACAACAAAAATTTACCTTCTAGTAGAATTAGTCTTGATATCATTATTTGTATGATATCATAGTGTTTTTGATCTCGGATATTTTTTACGTTTCAAAGAATGATAAATTTTAAAAAATATATATGCATTTTTCTCAATGCGCTCTCTGGGGTCCATGTCAAAATTTTTTTGTTTAATTTTGGAGTCGGCTGACCAGCCAAATGTTACTCTTTGATACACGTACTCTTTCCTCTTCCAAAAACTTATTAGCTTTTATATCGATTTGTAATTTTTACAACTGTTTTATAGTATATTGATTAGGCTTTACTAATTTTTGAAACTAGTAAACTTTTTAATCTATGACCTATGTTTTGTCTTTAGTTAGTTCTACTTATCCATTGTGATTGTAAACTTTTTTCTTCAGATCATTATATGCTGATGATGAGAAGGCTACAACTCAATTTTCTGTAAAAAATACTATTAACTGAACAGATGAACAAGTTTGATTCAAGGTAAGATATTTCAAACAAGAAAACGAAAAGAAGAACAAATTAATTTTCATTCTCCCATTTAACCTTTTTGTACAAGAAAAAGCTTAAGATAAAAGCCTATCGATAAGTTATATAGTTTATTAAAATAGGAACACAATACTCGTCGCATTGACCTTAGTCTATTAAACACCAATAATTACGGATTAAAGTCCATGATTCATAGAGGTTATTACAATTCTCACTGAAAATTGCAGATTTTAAAAAAATTTTTGTATACGTCAAAGTTTCGTTCATTTAATGAACCGCAAAAAAAACACGCTGCAAGTTACTTGAGCATCCCTGTGGTTAAAATTTAAAAGTATATAAATATATTGAATATAGTAATATTCATGTAGGTAAAAGTCTAATATTTTCTAGCTGAATTTTTTGGAACATGTTTATTAAGTGACTATGACTTAATAAACCTTTGTATTAGGGTCAAATTTTGACATTTAGTTAAAAATTACCTTTCAAAGCATATTCTAGATTGATTTTTCATAATTTTTTTTTAATTTTTCAATTTAAAGACTAGGCAGTTAACGTTTTTAAAAATCTTAATTTGATTGTCAAACTGGCTATTTTTTTTGGCTATAGATTATGATTATCAAAAGATAAAACTAGGTAGGAATCGCGTTCAATAACTTAGTGAAATTCAACTTAATTCCGATAGATTTTAAATAGATTAAATTATTTAAATTTTTTTTCATCATCATAGATATAGATCTACATATGATTCAAACTTAAAAAATCTCGTCAAAAATTTGCCGAATTTTATCATACGGTTCCTACAAAGATTTAGATAGAAAATTTTTAACCATTTAATTTGAATTTCATACTTTGGTATTGATTTTGAACATTTTTTTAGTTAGTACTTTTATTGATTAAATCAGTTTATTACTTGTGTGTTCAAATACTTTTACAAATATTTTAATATTACATGATAAAATAAATTTAAAAATTCGTATTATACAAATTATTTTTTTATTTTGTTTTGTTTTTTTTTCTAATTTTTCCATATAAAGCATTACTTATAACGCAAACAAAAAATTATTAATATTATTTATCAGTTGTATATTTATGTTCAATGATAAAAATATCGAAGTTGTATATTTTTACCAAATCAAAATAAGTTCAACAGGTGAAAATATATTTTTTTCGAAAATTTTTTTTTTCAACTATCAAATAAACAATAATTTTTCTTATCAATGAAATGATTATAAACGTATGCTCAAAAGGAATAAAATTAAAAAAGTATTGATTTCTTATATTTTTTAGTATCTTCAAAATCAAGCACGAAATTATTTTTGAAATACTAGTATTAATTATGTTTTAATTATAGAAACTTAATGTATTGGAATCCTGATTGTAGATAATAATATTATTAATATATAATAATGTTGTTATATTAATATGAGTTTGATGTTTACCATAGACTTTAATAAATTTTATAAAAGTTCCTTTAGTTTTATTTTTGTTGCATTAAAAATAATAAATGCCTTTGGTACACTTAAACAAAAAGATATTTAATCTAGTCGTTCAGCAATGAATGTGAAAGTTTGAAAAAATTTGATACTAATAAGTGATCAATGATAAAGTATTAGAAGCCGAAGGATTGTAAAAATATTCCATAAAATATTAGTAATAGGTTCTACTTTGATAGTTCCAAAAAAAGACGCACATAATGTGCTTAAAAAACACTTTAGAGAATATTTGTAAGAGTATAAAAACTTCCAAGATTATTGGCAAATATCTACCTTTAAACTGATTTCTATCTTATCTTCAGTTGACAATTCAAAATGAACAAATTATTGTTCAAAAGTTAATTGTTTTTAGACATTTTCGAGTGATTTAGTTATATAAGTTTAAGAGAAATTGAAATCAGGGTGTGTTACAAAGTGATGGTCTTAAAATATAAGATATTTTTTATTTCAGAAAATTTTCAGCTCAAAAATGATGATACTTGTGACAAGTAATTTGTTACCGACTGTCAAAAATCACTTTACCGTTCATGGATGTAAAATACCATTTGCTAAAGGTGTATCTGTTGTCTTGCCTAGTGAAGCCATGACTCATTTTAGGGTTTGGCTTTGAGACAATTGATTACTATGAAATTTATAGTATAAATCATCATCAAATAAAGCTGATATGATAAAGAGTAAAATAAGTTTCATTTTGAAAAGGGTGAATAAAAAAGTATTCTCAAATTTTAAAAATTTCAGACCGTAAAAAAATATTGGTCAACACAAATTCATGTGTAAAATTAACATACTTAAATGCATGTCAGATTTATTTTTTCAAAATGAATTTAATAGACTCAATTATTTTATTTCGAGTGCAACAATCGGCAAAGGCAAGTTATCATTTTGGGCGTTAGCGTAAACCTCAGTGACCAGAAAATGATTAATCAGTGATTGAATGAGAGTACCCATTCAAAAAACTTTTGAATATCGATCGATTTTGATTTGAATAGTTTCTTTTAGTTACTTTCAAACGGAACAATTTTTATTTATCTAATATAAATAAAAGATAAATTTTTATGCTTATTTATTATGCTCGTGCTAAATAAATACATAGACATATGCGTTTTTCAAAAATATTTAAATATAGTAACTTTTTGCTCACTAAAATAAAATAATGAACAACGCTCAAAAAAAAAAATAAATTAAAATTTTTATAAATTCATGTCATCAAATATTAAAAATATATAATTATTTTGGCCCATTCATTATTTTTCGATCCATTTTAACGCTAAGATTTTTAAAAATAAAAAAAAAACTTTTAGGACGATTATCGAACATCGAAATTGATTTCAAAATAATTGAAACATTGATTTTTTTCTTTTGCATTGAAAAATATTTATTTGGAAAAAAATATTTTTGTCAATTCATTTTGAAATAAATACATTTATTAGATAAATTATTTTGAATACAAGAATATATTCGATGATTTAATCTATATGAAGTGAATTTTTTTCATTTTTGAATTAAATCAAGTTTTTGGATGTAATTACAGAATATTTTATAAAACTTTTAAAAACTTTTATTTTCAATTATAAAAGTGATCATTTTACAATTTATTACTATTTATAAGTACAATAAATATAAAAAAATTTTTTTCTAATATTTTTTTAGCATATTTTTTTTAATGCACTATAAAAAAATATGAATTTTTCATTTAAAAATTATGATGATAATTTTACAAAGAATTTATTTGTTTCATTTTCAAGGAACGAAAATCAAATTTCTTGAAAAATCAAAATTATCTCAAAATCCAGTAACAAGAAATTACTAATTTCAAGTGTGTACAATTAATAAATGAAAAAATTGCAAATAAGTTCGAACAAATAAAATCTCAAAAATTTTTATTGAATTTTATGATGCACTGTGTTGCTTTATTCATATTTTTTTCTTTATGTTTATCTTATTGCAATTAATTCCTATAAGGTTAAATTTTTGATATATTTAATTGAAACAAGTTAATAAAAACTTTCAATTTAAAATTTTGATTCGAATAAAATTTTTCTAGTAAAAATTTGATTACTTTCAATTCCCAAAACAAATGAATTAATCAAGCTTTGGATATTCCCAAAAAAAAAATAAATTTTGAAGATAAAAAAAAAATACAAAATTTATAGCAGATATGAGTAAATTAACAATTCTAATTTTCATTTAGAAATATTAGCTTCACTTAAAAGCATACAAAATATAATATTAATGAATGATGAACAATAAAGTTTTCATATAATTTTCGTAGATAATATTAAATTTTAATAATATGATCTATTAAATTATGGGCAAAGAGTTTATCATATAAGTAATTTAATGAATGCATTGTTTTTATGTTAATTTTACTAAATAATATTAGCAAATTTAGAAAAAAAAAATAAAAATTTTTAAAGAAAAGCATGTAATTTTATGTATCTTAATACACAAAAAGATGCGAGATAAGAAAATAAAAGTAAAATGTGGATACAAATTGACGTTTTCTTTTAAGTTGATTTTAAAAAAGGTGGTTTTTCAAACCTAGCCCTCTACTCAAAAAAAAATTTTAATCTCTTAATTCACCCAGTTGAAGGTTGAGAGTTACCTTAAGATTTTGAATACTTTTGCACATTAAATTCAACGCTTAAAAAGATATTTGAAAAGAAATCTTTAATATCTAGTAATAAAGCAATTTTCTCAAAATCTTACTTGTTTGGTGTGTGGCCCTGGTGAATTTTTCAAATAGCAAAACGATAATTTAGAAAGAGAGACACACAGAGACAGAAAAACATGTTCAAGCATGTTCTGACTTAGAAAAATCTATTCATTTCTAGCTTAAGATTTTTAAGTTATAAATTAAAACTTTAAGAATTCCAGACTTGTATTGCTTTAGGACTTTAATCGATAGAGATGTTGAACAGTAAAAGGAGATGTAAACGGGCGGTTTCAAATTTTGTAGTACTAAAGATTTAGAATTTTACAGTATTTGCATCTTCAAAAATTTGAAGAAAAATTATTTTAACGAAGCCACTATTTGGCGAAATAAAGATGTGAAAAATTACCATTACAGAAAATGTGTACTTACCATTTTCCCTTCAACTTGTGAGCAGTTTTATCTTTAACAAAGAAAAATTACCTAAAAAATACACAATATTTAAAATTGAAACTAAACTTACTGGTCGATTACAAGCAAATTCTCAATATTAAATATCTTAATGATTTTATTTTTATCAAATTTCAAGACTAAATTTTTATAAATAGAAGGTTTTAAGTTTTAACGATTATTGATTTGATCACTTAATCTATAAATGAAATGTTAAAAAATGAAGTTCCGTTTTCCGCAAAATATCGATTTTTTGACACTTTTTTAATTTGATTTAAATTAAATATGTTAATACACTCAAAAAGAAGGTCATAATAAAATAAAAAATTCAATTATTTGAAGAATTATCATCAAATATCTTATTGAACAAATTTTTTATTTATTAAATTTGGAAAGTAGACATCCATAAAAATATCGCAATTATTTCAATTAGACATTCGATATAAAAATAAAAAAAAGATGTAATTGGTAAATCGTTAAACTTTATTAATAAATGGAGTGCTAAATTAACAAAAATGCATCTAAAATTGATTTTAATAGTTTATAGGTTGAAGAAAAAAATTTAGATTTATTTAATTTTAAAATCGTTTTTCTAGTGATTGAAATTAAAAATTCATTTGATCAAATCATGGTATTTTTAAATGGAATTAAATTTATTGTCACAATCTCAAAGATTATACAGTAGAATTTAAGATCACTGAAGCTATTTACAATTATCAAAATAATATTGAGAAAATTTGAAAATGTTGAATGAATAAATATGATACATATACAATTAGGATTTTTAGTCTTTACTGTTTTTTTTTTTTCAATTATAGCTAGTTAGCCATCTCAAATAACATTTTTTTGACATTGACATTGACTTTTATTAATCTTATCTAAAATCAGGAATCAGAGATTATAAAAATTTTATATTAAGTTTATGATTAGTGTATTATTCTTATTACTAAACTTAAATTTCTAAATTTTGCACAAGTCGAGCAAATTATTTTTTGATATGAACTAGATTCTCAAATTAATCGTAAAGAAAATAAAATTATGCGAAAATCAATTCTGATAAACTCTCTTGTCCTTTTATCAATCCTGTGAAATTATTGATAATGATGACAATTTATAATTATTTGGTTTAACATCATATTTGTAACATTAGCTCCTAATTTGTCAAACCAGCTATTCATTTTTTTTCCGATAATAAATTATTCATTTGCCTTTTAATTTTAGACCACCAATATCAACCCAAACATTATTTAGATTAAAATAACGATAAAGTTACTTATAATTTGACATAGTTATTTTTAATGAATGAAAATTATTCTTAAAATTCATAATGAAGTGTGACATTTTGAGGCCAAAATTAAAATTCTTTCATCATCCGACCGCGTTTACTTTTTGCTTTCATATTGATAATATTTTTTTTTTATTTTTCTTGCACTAATTAATCAAAGATATTTTTTACTTAGTGACTATTATTGAATTTTTTTTTTAATTTCTAATTTTTTTAAATTCAATGAATTTTTTTTCGTATTCCAATGATTTGACACACTTTGACAAAAAAATTTTTTTAAAAAATAATGCTATTTTTTTTTAAATTATAACAAACAAAAAATTTAGTTATACTCATTTAGTTATAAATATAATATTTGAAAGCACAAAATAATAATGTTGTTTGCCTCATTCATTCAAAAATTAGAGACCTTTTATCGAATGATGTAAATGTAACGAATTTCCTGTATAGAAATTTCATAAGTTTAATCAAAACCAATACTTGATAAATTTTTTGTTGAAAAATGATTTTACTGGACACAAAATTTTATCAGAAAAACAATAATCAGATATTCGGCGCTATATTTTCAATTATTTCAATGATTTTTAATTAATTGTAAATTTATTTAGGCGATTACTAAAAATGAATATTATCCGTAATATGAATCTTGTTAAAAAGTGCTTGGCTATTTTTTATATGAATGCGTGATTTTCTGCTTAGTATAACTTTTGTTTTATGATTGTTAAATTTAGAATGAGCTTGCTAAAATTTTTTACTTGTTTTTTGACCGATTAAAATATCAGATGTGAAGGTAGATATTTTAGTACTAAAAGCTAGTTAACTAGTCTTTGTTATTATTATTTCATTAATATAATTCACAAACTGTTTCTCGTTTCAATAGATAAGAATCAGATAATATGCATTTGAATGAACAGACTAATTTTATAAGAATTATTCATATAATTTTATAATGCTATATATCATTTTTGGTAAAACAAAAAAATGATTGTGTATTGACCAAAAGCACTAAAAAAAACAAATATTGCACTTGCGGTAAGTTACCCGTGTATTTCAAAAAGTTTTTAAGTGAAACAAAATGAATTTGATTTTTAGATTTTTTGATTTTAAAAAAAATTCAAGATCTATTTTTATAAAATAATCAATAAAACATTATAAAAATCTAATCAATCTTTATTCTTAATCAAATGTTCTTTAGATTACATGATAATTTTTTTTTAATTTTTAAATGAATTGTATTTACATTCAGATACATTACCATTTAAATATTGCGAATTTGTGAACCTAAAAATTATATTTATGTTTAGATCATTGACAAACTTTAACAAATAAAAATAAAAAAAATCATTTTAGAATGTATAAAATATTATCTATTTTTCTTTTGATTTCGTAATTTTAATGAATGCTATAAAAATTTAATAGCCAAACAAAAATTTAATTTTTTTTTTGTATTAATAATATATTCTTAAAATGATTTATTAAAATTATTTAATTTTTTTTTTTATTTTCAATTTCTTTAAATCACTAAGATAAAAAAATTATAAAAAACGTTCATGAAAAATATCAGAAATATCAATCAAAAATATTTTTTTGTGGTTTCAAAAGTAAATCAAAAAATCAAATAATAATAGGAAACTTTTTTTTTTTAATTTTTGTATTATATTTAGCTGAAATTGAATCGGTAAATCAATAAAAATCATAAAATTAGAAAAAATTTACTCTTTATTTTTTTAATCGAAAATATTTTTAATTTAAAGAGTAAAAAAAATAGAAAATATTTATTTTCTTAGCAATTTTTTTGCATTGAAATATTGAATCTCGTAATTTCAAAATCTATTTTTTCATATATAATATATTTGAAAATTTTAATAATTTTTATATTATAGGAATGACAATAATTTCGATAATAATTTTATTTTAAAAATTAATCAATAAACCGATTTCACGTTTATATTATCATAAAAATTAATATCAAATTTTCAAAAATTATTTGCAATATTTTAATTACAATGCTTCAAAATTATAATCGAATTTGTTAGAATTTACAAAAAATCACATCCACTAGTGAACAATTTAGTTTTATGCAAATGATGCTAGAAAAGTAATGTATTTTCAAAAATAACTTGTCATTTTTCAATAGTATTCTTAACCGACAAAAAATCTTATAATTCATAAATTTAAATTTATAATTAAGAATAAAATATTTTGAATTATTTTTAATTAAATATTCTAGAACTGTAATAAAACTGAGATATCTAAGATTTACATCTAAAGATGGGTAAATTTATTTAAAAAAGATTAAAAGTTATTAGGAGGTGTAAATTTAAGATAAAGGAGATTTCGACTTATAAGTCTTAGTGAACTGAATATCATTAAGAAAAGTGAACGTTATCAAAAATATATTTATAAGAAAATACTCTTTGAACATTTCTTAAACATTGAAAATAGAGGCGTTAAAAAGATATGCAGAACCAAAATCGCTCATTTCAAAAAAAAATTTTAAAACGATTGAATTTCGAGTTTGAAATGATAGGTATATGTAATATGTTATAATTCTCTATTCCAAACATATGAGATCTAATTTCTAATCGCTAGCATATCATTAAGCAGTTAATATTGTGTATATATCTTCCATTCATACATTTCATATAATTTCTAATCCGCCGAAGTTTTGAAGTTCTTTAATGTTGGTATTTGAATCTTTTTAACTTATAGGATTTTTTAAACTTTAAAGCGATGAGAATCGTTTTTTTTTTATTTTTTTTGATAATATATTTTTTAAATAGAGTTTTTTATTTATGCTGGTTTTTTCAAACAACTTATTTCCAATACCATATTCGATATGAATAGAATATTCATTTTTTTAATGCAATTGAGTCATATGTTCTTCCCAACTTTTTTTTAATCAAATTAAATTACTTTGAATACAAATATATCAATATTATGAATATATAAATGCTTAAAAATTATTATATTTATTAGAAATTTTATGAATTTTAGTATGGATACACCAGCAAAATAAAATAATGAAAACAAAAGAATTACAAAGTTTTATAGATTTATGTTATAAAATAAAAATTCATAGAGTACATAGGTCCCAAATTAGTTTTTTGAAAAAAAAAGGGATTTAATTTTCCTTGACAAGCAATCGACGTCAAAAATTCTATATAACTTTACTTTCATCCAATTAAATAAATAAATAAAACAAGATTCAACTAGAACACATCATCATCTCATCAATACCTGTCAATCAATTGGCGATTCATAATCGTGCGATATTGTATAAAATTTTACGTTTTTTTTATAAGCGAAAAATTTACCATTGATTACATTTTGCCATTAGAATATAATGTAAATTCTCTTTTGAATAAAATTTGAATTTATATTGGTAAATCAATTTTGAAAAGCAATAATCACTGATCTAAATTATTTAAATCATGTTACAAGCATGGTCTTCCGCAGAATTTGCTAGAGTGACAAAAAAATTTTTCGAAAACCTCTGCAATATGAGCTACTTAAAACATAATTATTATAAGTAAAAATTTATTTTATATAATCACAAAAGTGTAAATAACTTGAATTATAAAGATTAAATATTTCAAATCAATATATATAGCAAATTATAATTTAGAAATTTAAGAATTTCGGAATCCAATCTAATAAACCACCAGAAAAAAAAACAGCAATTTTATATCTTTCGGCTAGTCGTAAAAAATTTAATTTTATTTTATTCTTTGAAATAATTTTTTAAAATAGTGTGCAAAAATTTTTAATATGATTATGTTTTTGAAACGGTAAAAGTTGATTCATAAAAATAAATTTCAATTAAATCTAATGAATTATTGAATACTAAGAGAGCACTAAGATATTGTCATTTATGTGCGAATTTTATGATTGTAATAAAGCAATCTATGGTTAGAATTATATAAATAGTCTTTCATTGTAAAAGGAATCATTTCAAAAAAATAGTGAAAAAGTTTTAATTTAAAATTCAAATTTTTAGGTTGCATTTGAGTAAAGGTAGACAGAGTGTATTCATTAAATTAAAATGATAAAAAACAAGGTGCCCAAATAAAATACACAATTAATATTGGATTATATGATTTGAAAATAATATAAAAAAACGAAGCATTTAGGCAACTACTGAAATATCAGCTACTTGAATTCTTTTTCAATCACTAATGCTTATAATTTGAATATAAATTATACATCATAATAAATGCTTATGGTTCTTTTCGATATTACATGACATCAAATTATAGATCTTCATTTAGTTTGATAATTTTTTTAAAATATCGAATCTGTTCAATTTTTTCTAACGAATATTAAATTATTATGAAATACAATCATGATGTTATTAAATATATTTTGCTTTAGATTTATTATTTTTTTGTTGTTGTTAAAAGCTTGAAAAAACGATGCGTTTCATGGAAAATAAAATGAAAAATCACAACCAAATTTAAAATTATCGGTATTTTAATTATAAAACCTTTGTACCAAGTTGAAAAAGTTTTTGATTACATTTTTTATTTGATTCTCATACCTTGAATAAAATGTATTTTGACAAATAAATTTTGAAGCTAGCAAGTTCGCAACCCAAATATTCTATCACCTATACTTCGAACTAGAAATTAAGATAAGAGCATTACCTAAAACAAACAAGTATCAAAACCATCATTCTAAATAAAACTGCATTCTTATCGAAGAAATACATAAAGACACTTGTTTTCTTGGGTATAAAATTAAGAAAGTTTAACTGGTGGTTGCAATTTTTTAGCGAAACGTAATGATTATACTTAAGAATAGTACTATGCAATTATAAAGTTATCAAAAAGAGCTTCAACATTGAGGTGAACTAAATAATATCAAGCAAATTCGTTTAATAAGCCATTCAATAAGCACAAACAAATTTTTGAAAGCATCTTTAGCAAAAATACATCTTGTTTTCACATTCAAATGAAGACACAACTACCACGCTAATCTTTGAGCTCATGAATTCTCAAGCTATGATCAAAAAGTTTTACCATAAAAGTAAAAAAGAATATTATCTTTCTAAAGTGATTTAAAATCTTAGTTTAGAAAACAAAATTTGTGTTAAAATTGCAATTTTATTTAAGTTTATGATTTTCGCCTTAAAATTGTTTTAAAAAATTTAAAATTCCAACAACAAACCTGTTATCTTACTGCAGTTGTAATTTATTTATTATAAGTGGTCAAATTAAAGGATTAAGAAATACTTGATAGAGATTTTATACAAAAACACATGTTTGCTATTCTACGTCAAACTTAAAATAATAAAAACTTTATTTTCATCGAAAATTTTAAATTTATGTAAGCTACTAGACTAGTAGTTTGTCTTTGATTAGATTTTATAAACAGAACACATTCATTTTATGAGTTGAAGACAATTTTATTTGTTCCTTGAAATTTGACATAAAAAAGTTTTTGAAAAATGATCAAAAATCAATCGGCTTTGCAAAGACTGAATCAAAATTGATTACAATAGACACTTGAAATTTCGAAATTTAATTTGATTTAAAAATTTAGAGACTTTTTTTGATGACAAAAATGATCAATAGGTTGAATGAGAAAATCTATCAAAAAATTTAATAATTTTCAAAGAATCTTCTCATACCGAAACAAGAACCCATCAGTGTAGTGTTGACAATGATTAAAAAGTGTTTATTTAACACTAGATCAATGTCTAAAATCTATTCATTTGATTCAGTGTTTTAACCCCAAATTTATATTTCTCAACCCTATAAAATAAATTTTAGCAAAACGCCATACCTTAGCACTTAATATAATATAATATGTATACATAATATATATATAAAACAGTGATTTGACCATTATTTAAAAAGACCTAAAATGATCTAAAATGATCAATTGGTGCGTACGTGTGATTTGTAGTAATTCTAGTAAAACAATTTCAGTTTTATAATATTTACATTTGTTTTAGATAAAAGACCTCCGACTAATCTCGGTGCAAGTTGCATAGATCAATACAAAACTTTATTTTATAATGCGTACGGACTCACATAGAGACGTTATAGGTCCTCATCTTGACGATCAATGTGTGCAATATTTTGTATTCTCTGAGCTTATTGTAGGTCATTTAAGTCATGCAATCTCATCTGAAGGGTGCTTTGGTCATCTTTATAGACTTTTTTTTTTGTTTTGGACTTTTTGGTAATAAAGATCTAGACAAAAAGCTCTAAAAATTTTAGATAATTTTTTTCATTATTGACAATACATGAAAAGTTCCTTATATTTCAAATCAATTGAATTTTTAGGGTCAATCTATAAATTTTTCCCTCTTATTTTTAAATTTCTGACATTTATTTTTATTATTTTGACGTTTAAGTGAATAAAAATCTTTGAAATTTTACCTAATTATGAATAGAGGCTAATATTAAATATTTCGATTGATTTTCAAATTGATCGTTGAGTGTTAACAAGAATATAAATCAAATCAAAGGCTAAAAATTAAAAGATTTTGATGGCTTTTTATTAATCAAAATATTTTGTCAATTATAATAATCACGAAGAAAAATTTAATCAAACGATTGTTATTTCGCTAGCGTGAATTTTAGAATTCGGAGAATTTTTTTTTTCAGATTATTTTCTTTATTCAAATAAGAATTTCAAATTGAAAAGTTCAAAATATTTAATATTTAATTATATAGTAATAATTATGATATTGAACAACTAGAAAACTATTGGCTTGTGAATAGCGAAAAAAGGTTAAGCTTTTTATCGTTATATTTTGTCCATATTCTCTTCATACTTCTTAATTCAAAAGTTGTGAATTAAAACTTTCATATACTTTTCAGGAAATTTTCATACCAGTTAGTTTGTCAAATTCAAACAGAATGACCAGATAGAAAGGCGAAAAAAGAGCATTTTTTCTTGCGTGAAGAACCAAGAAATATTATTTTAATATCCCGGGGGGTTAGTCAGTATACCTAAAAGTGTGTCCTCAAAGTATGACAGAAGTTCTTATTTTTAATTTTTTGTTTTTTTCAATATAATGATTTATAAAATTGATGGACATAAAGAAAAAAAATTTACTCAGTTTGTATAAGTCTCAGTTTTCGTGTAAGATATTCTTTAACAATAAATAGATTGATGTTCTTAAATGGTCGAAGTAACAAAATTCCGTGTTAAAATACCACCTGTTGATTAAAGAACGATGAATTAAAAATTATAAAGATGCATAATCTTTTATTAATAAGCCTTTAATTAAATAATATAAAATAAATTTTAATAAAGATAAAATCTGAATTCTTTTCAATTATTTTATTTTCTTCTGATTAATATTTATGTTTATTTGAATTAATCTTTGACATACATCAGTTCCAATCGTGAATTCGTTTGAAAAATCTAAATTTTTAACAAGACTAACCTCATAATTTTAAGTAAAATTAAATATAAAGTGATTTGTCAACGATCAATGTCCATTTTAATGAAGCTTGAGATTTTTTTAGATTAGTTTTTCGAAGACATTTTTCAGTTCTTTAAAAAGCTGATATTCACAAATGACTTATCAATAGGTCGGTAAGTTAATTAAGAAGAAAATATTTAGAAAAGTTTGCCTAACTTTTACCAGCAGTAGACAAGCACTCTATGTGGTCTGTGAAACAATAATTTAAAGAAGAGAAAATATCATCTTTAGGTAGCGAATGATATTTACTAATAAGGATTCTAAGTTTTTGGTATCATTTGAACTTTAAAAGTGAATTTATTTTAAAATTTATATGTTCGCCTATTTTGTTGACTTAAACAACTTGCTATTGAATCTCTTTAAATAATCAAACAGATGATACATTGAAGCATATTGCTTCATACTCCCCTAGTTGGCCTACAATTTAATTATATTATTTAACTTTGTATACCATTAAACTTTGCTTTATTTAGCTCTGCAATAACATCTCTTACCTATTAGTTTACAGGTAAATTATTAGCTACTGGACATTTTTTTCTGAATTGTTTCATTTTCAAATATTTTTTTCAGGTAGATCACACAAAGATTTCACTCTAGCATTTAATGTGTTTACTGACTTCTTTATGGCCAAATTTATTGTTCAAATTTATAACCTTCACCAAATTACTACGAGCTAAATTTGAAATATAACACTAGACCCAGTATCCGCCGCTACTGCAAACTCGATTTTGTTATCTAAATGCTTACAGTAGACTGGAAATAAAAAAAAAAACACAAGCAGTAGTCCATTTATAAAATAAAAATTTCAAAAGTAAAATATTTTTCGTTTAATACCTAAACTTATATATGAGCTGATATTACAGACAATTATTGGAAATTGACTCTTCACAGGTAGAAATTTGTCATATTTAATATTTATGAAATTTATGCTTCCCTATAATATTTATGATTATTTAAAATTTGCCTCAAATTTTGTCTCTTCGTTGTTGTCTTATTCGAAAACCACAAAAAAAATTATAATTTGTGGTTTGTCCAATTTATGAATTATCAGCACGCTATTACATTATGGACTGTACCTTTTAGAATTATTAAGTTTGGAACATTAATTTTGCAATACATAGATATTATTTCTAAAATATATAGCTTTTATTTTTATACAAACTATGAGAACTTAAATGATATGATATCGTTTTAATTGCAAGCTGAAATGTTATCCAAAATATTATGTTCATATTTTTACATTGCTAGCTTAATCTATTTTAGTATTTTAGTTTTTGTGACTTAATAGATTTTAGAATTATGACTAGTTTCAAGTCAACAAAGGCTATTCCAGAAATTTTTTCAAAACTTTTTGATTCAAACTTCAATTCTTATTAATTTTTATTTTAAATATTTTTTTTACTTAAACTATTTGACTTTATAAAATGTTATTTTTTACTTTTGTTTCAGAAAAATCTCTTGAAATGATTAATCTAGATTCAATATTACATAACAACATAAATATATCGATAGATAAATTGTTTTAAATAAAAAAATAAAAACGAATTCGAAATTCAAGCATCTATCAAAGATTTTTTAGCCCACTCAAAATTACGAGCTTACACAATTTTTAATATTTATGATAATTGAAAAAATATTTCGAACTATTAAAAAAAACATTTGCCTTGTTAGAATTTAAAAAAAAAAAGAATATTGTAATTATCAATATATATTATTAATGAAAGTGTGATAATGGATCTTTAAAATTGATATTCAAGTCCAGACACCTGATAAACTCAAAATATTATTGGTATGACTTTTTAAGGAGGTTGTCGTTTGATATGTTGTGTGCCATTTCTTAAAAAAGATTCTCGAAAAAGCGTATGGTTTTATTTTAGCTTTACAGAAGTTTAATTAGAACTTCAAAATATGTGTTTCATAAAAGTTTGTATACGATAAAGACTAAAAATCTTAAACTTAAATGGCAAAAAGAAATGTTGCTGAACTCGTCTTGTTTTTATTTGATTAGTGAAAGTAAAAAATCAATGTCATGGTCAAGAATTTTGTTAGATTTTTTAGCTTATAATTTGGGAACCATCTATTGATTTTTCTTTGAGATGTGTACATCTGATATATTTTGCAAACCCAAAAATTTACAAACGACTAATTCGTAATCACAAATGCTTTAGATTTCGAATTTTCTAGGTAATTTAATTCTAGATTCTCTCTAGAGATTTTTGATTCAATATCTGAAAAGTTTAATGTTGTAATTTAAAAAATATGTATTTAATAGACAATTATTGAAGATTATCAAATCTCCTGTGACATTCTCTCATAATAAAAATAATCTATTATTAATTTTTTATTAGAATTACTTTATTTAAATTCTTTTTTGTTCTATAGAAATAAATAGAAATGTCAGCTTTTTTAAATAAGGCCACCTGTTGATTTGGGCACAATAAATTTTTCATCTGAATCATCTGAATATCTTTTTCTAATTTTTTGAAATACTTGTTGAAAATATTAAAAAATAAGACAATTCTTTATGACACTTACAAATGATTTAATAATATAATATAATATAAATGATAGAATCGAACTCTTAGTATTTAAATTTACATAATCTTAAAATTAAATAAGAATAAAAAATTTAATAAATAAGTTAAATATTATGTAAAGTGTTCATTAGACTGTTTCAAATATTATTGAAATCTGTGTGCGAACACAAGTTGTTTTTAATTTAAAAGGAGGGTGTTACCTTTCCTAAATTTGTGGAAAATGCAAGAGTGCGAATTTTCTACATCAAGCCGACAAGAAATTGGCCACCCGGTATTTTGAAAAAAAAAATTTTTTTTCTATACAATTGAGTTGAATGTATTCTAAAAAAGGAGGCTGAACAATTTAATATACAGTAAATTTTTACTTACCTGTCTAATAGAAAATATCATGCAGACCAAAATCATACACATAAATGTGCATTCAAAACTGGCAAAATAGAAAAAGCAGCCATGCCTCTACGCCAGTTGCTATTTAAATAGTTAGTCTATTCAATTGATTGGCTCACTTTAAGTTTCAGCTTTACAGAGTATACATTTAAACAGAAGAAAATTTGTAGATTTAAAATTTTTTTTGAAATTTAGATGTAATTTCAAAGTGCTAAAAATATTTCAAACAACAGAATCAAAATGACCTCATCAGATTTAATCGAATCATCAGATCAAACGGCCCGTTTTCAGTGTTTCTTCTGCCATCGTCTATTTAGTCATAAGCGTTCAAGAGACCGTCACATCAAGTTGCATACTGGTGAAACAAAGTATAAATGTGAATTATGTGATAGTGCATTTATCAGATCAGATCATTTAAAAAGTCATATGAAGACGCATGATCTAGGGAAACCTTTTCAATGTCCATCATGTAATCGTGGCTATGCAACAAGTGCCGCTTTGACGTCTCATATGCAAGCACATAAATCACCTAATCAACTTGCTAAAAAATTAAAACACTTTGTCAAGTATCAAGTCGGCATTTTACCTGGCGTCAACCAGCAATTGGTGTCGGCTTTAGTGAAGACCAATTTAATATCAAGTGCAATAAATCCATCACTGCCAACAATGAATAATAGCAACATTTTGACACCATCCTACAACGTCAATCAATCGTATGATCAAATTAAATCTATTGATAATCAAACGAAACAGATAATTTCAAATAAACGTTGCAACAATCTAATGGCCATGAATCAGACTAGCATGACAAATTTAAATCTAACAAATAAAAAAAGAAAATTAAGTGTTAATTCTATGGAAACAGAAGACACAACAAGTGGTCTTTCTGACGTCGATGATGAATTTGAAAATAGTAATCTAATATTTGATAAGAATGAATTGATTGTCGACGTATGCGGCAATAGTCTTAATCAGAGTGAATCCGATGGCTTACTTAAATGTAAAACAAAATTGGATTGTAACAATCAACAAGTGTTCTATTGTTCAGTATGTAAAGGGGAATTTGCACATAAGCGCTCGTTAGATCGTCATTTTAAAATACATACTGGAGACCGTAAATTCAAATGCGATTATTGTGTGCAGTCTTATTCGAGATCAGATCACTTGAAAAATCATCTTAAATCAAATCATAAGATAAATTGCCTTGCCACTAATACATTACCAATGAATGATGATAATAAAAATAAATCTCCTGACAAGTCTGTATCAATTTCAAAAGGATCAACTATTTTTAACATTGAAAAACTCTTATCACTTCCCATCACTCCTTCAAAATCAGAAAATAATAATAATGAAACAAAAGTTCTCTCTTCTTCTTTATCTTCATCAACTTCATCTTCATGTTCTTCGCCTAATCTGTCTAATAATACTTTTATAAATGAACCTATAAACACTCAAAATGTTAAGAATTTCCATATCTCATCAAACACTTTACCTTCATCAATAAATCCTTTCAGTCCTTCGTCAGCAAATCAAGATAGTCTTTTTTACCAAAATTATTTCTATTATTACTATATGAATCATTATTATTATCAACGTAACTTTAATGAAAATCAATCTAAAATTTATTCCTATTCATTTTAAATTGAAATTTACCTATAAATTTTAAAAGCATTTAGTATGGTACCAACTTATTTTTATTTTTTCGTAATAATATTTTTTGTTTGTAAATTTATCTATAGATTTTTTTCACTGTAAATTTGTCTTCACAAATTCAGTTAATTGTTGACCAAATAAAGTTATTATATTTTGTTTGAAAAAAAAGATAGTCTTTACTTTAATTAACTTACCTTTCAAAGCCTTAAATTTAGTCATTATTCTCAACTGGCAAAATACATTTCAATATAACAACGATGAGTTACCCAAATATAATTGCAACATTATGTTGTATTAAGCATTGGATGCCACACAATGTTATGACCAAAAAGTAACCTACCAATTATTATTTCTTATTAGTTTTTTTTTTCAATCCGTCTGAATAGAGACATTAGAAACATTTTTCATTGCCGTGGGTATTGAGTGGAAATAGATCTCTTTTCAATATTTCTCTTTTGTTTGGCTACGCTCAATCTATGCAGATGTAAAATGTGCATTTACTTAGCACTATAATATCTAGTGTATAATAAATATAATATTTTTTTTAATAAACTTTGTTGGTGGCTTTCTATTCACGAACTTTCAAATCATGCTTAGTAAAAAAAATGCTCACTCTTCAACGTTACTTTTATATAGATTTTTTAGGTTAAAAAACATTCTAGACTTACAATCAACTTGTATACATTTTTTGATTTTTTACTACCTACCACAGTTCGAGCTTAATTGTAGTTAATATTTTTAACTCCAAATATTTAGTCTAAAAATCGTCTTCTCTTTATAAGCAAAAGTTCTTTCTAGACTAGCAATTTAAAATTAACATAATAAACTTTAGTGAATCTTACCAGTTTACTAGTGTTGGTGGTCAGTTGGCGATCAAATTATCAATAAGAGGACGTTCTAATTTACTATTTTCTTTTTATTTTTCATTATATGAATTTCGTTGCTTTTGCTTATATAATAGAAAGATCTCACTCTTCAAAATTTTTAACCCAATTTTCATATTGATTTCGATATATGCACCTATTCGATCTCTCAAATTCAAATTGCATTTTATTATTATTGTATTATATATTCACATCTACAAGATATATAAATTATCGAAAAGTCTTTTCCTTTTATTAATAGATAAATTTCTCTTTGTAATGCGTTTACTTGAAAAGTGCATATAAAGCTTTCTAAATGAGAATCAAGCACTTATACTCGAAAGTTTGCTTCTGGTCAAATAAGTTCTTGAAATTTTTTTCCAAATATTTGAATCTAAAAAATAAAACTGAAATCGAGTGTTTCACTTGCAATTCAATTTTAAACAATTTTTTGTTCTATTGCTTTAAATAATTTAAGCCCAGAAACTTTTTTTATTAAGTTCTTTTTACTTGCAAAAAACACTTAATTTTATATAGATTAATAAAAATTATTATCTTGCAAAAAAATAAAAGATTTTAATTAGAAAACCTGATTACCATTCATTCAAAATGATAATTAAATTTGATAACAAAAAGTAAAACTAAAATATTTGCGATAAAATTGACTTCAAATGTGATTTTAAAATCACTATTATAATTAAATTTTTTTTTTTAAATATTTTTAAATGTTATGAGAAAAAAATTATTAAAAAAATAATTATTCTGCAAATAGAGACTAGCAAATAAATATTTATATTAATTATTTTTCAATTTATACCTAATTAACAAGATTCATTGTCGAATTTCGAACATACTTTAGATATATTCTGAAATATCATATATTGATATTAGATAGATAATTACATGAATTACACCATTAGCAGAATTCGAATTTTCGAAAAGCATTATTTGGCTAATTATTAATTACTTTCACTTGATGATTCCAAAATATTTTTAGTTAGTATAAGCATGCACCTTAAGTAGTCTCTTTCATACTTGTTATAAAAAATTGATTCTTTAAACAAAAATTAAATGATAACCTTTTAGGATATTTTCACGATTATTTTAAAAAGACTAACCAAATGATGGGGACAATTTAGTATTCACAATTTTAGTCAAATTTAATTTTTTTGGAAAATCTTCGCACATTCTTATTTAATATTATTGCTTATATGAAGCAACTATTAATTGGGAAGATAAATTCTCAAATTGCAAGTGATACATTGCCATATAAATACCCTAGCAATGTTGATTTGTCATTGGTAGTAAATAATGTTCAATTATTTTGAAATTTGTATATTGAATGAAAAAAGTCGGAATTTTAATTTTCATTTTGCAGAACCTGACATCAATGCTTGCAAGACTATCTAGGATAAACATGAGGCTTTCAAGAAATTCTAATTAGATTCTTCTACAATTAAAAATCTATTTCTGACATTTTAATGTATATCACTTATGTATGCAAAGAAACACTTATGATCAGATTTCTCATCAAGGAACATATCTTATTTTAATTCAGACATATTCAACTTCCTGTCATTTTACCGAAAAACTTTACATATATAAATTTAAATAAACTAATAATTTAAATATAATCAAACTTACTTTATTTTATTTTCTAAAATCTAAAAAAAATTAATTAGATGCTTTCACATGAATTTTTTAAGTTACATAAATATAGTTATCAAAAATAAAAATATTTTCTTTAAGTAATCAAACACTTAGATTGAACACAACAAGGAAAAATAAAAAACAAGATTATTTGATAGGAAAATTTTAAAATCATTATTCAACTACTTCTTTAATTTAATTGCAGAAAATCATAGCATTTTGATCGATTTTCGAGTTTAGTAATTTTTTCAAATAAAATCAGATGATTTTTGAACGCAAAATTCATTTATTAATCGGGTAACCGGCAACTTTTTAAAAGTCTTATGCAAAATATGTGATTTACAATTTTTAAAACGATTCAAACGAATACATGAATATCGCTTGGAATTAATCAATTATTTTTTATATCTAAATTTAATTTCAGTATATAGCTAATAAAAACTTATATATATTTTTAAAAATTTCTAGACGATACTAAAATGTACATTAAGTATGATCAATAAATGCAATAATGTGACAAATTAGAGTTGAAACATGAATAAAATTTAGTTAATTAAAGATACCCATTTAGACCGCAAAATGAATGCGATAAACGATAAACATACCAAGAGTCTTTAATCATCATATTTTAATTCTGGATTGTGCTTGTTTTTTTTTCTTGATTCTTGTCAAACTTAATACAGGTTGAGAATTAAGGTTTGTGGTTGTTCTTAAAAAAGAGCAAACATGTGAAATGTAATGGACTACCATTCAGTTTAAAAAAAGAGGGTCTCATGAGCATCGCCCAGACAATAAATAAGAAGAAAGCACCTAAACTAAATGAACAATTTTTAATATAATTTGCTTGTTTAAAAAGTACCAATCACTTTGACCAATCTCCGCTACTGTTTGCGTGCTATTGCTGTTAACGTGTTGTTAAGCGGTATGTGAGAAGATGCCATTTAAAAAATTGAAGCTTAAATATTTCTCCTCATCAAGTTTAAAGTTTCTGGTTTTTTTTTTTCTTGAAATTTCTACTTTATATATATTTTAAAGTATGTGTGTTGATTTTATTCATATATTCTATAGCGAAAAAAAGCCTCGTTTTAGGTAGTCAATTTGTGATTTTATTCTTATCAAAACGGTGATTTAACTTAACGATTTAAAATATATTTTCAAAAAATTTCAAAAAACTTAAATGAACATTTAATATACAAAAATTTTTATATAAATAAAATCAGAATGAGAAAAAAAAGACGAAACTAACAAGACGTTTGAAGATAGATAACCGAACAAGATAAAGGTTTAGCCAAGCTAGACTAAGAAGAATTATCTAGATATGTCCACCACACAAATTTACTAATGAAATTCTTGCATTTTGAAGAAAGAAGATTGAGTTGACACTTTTGAGTCAAAAAAAAAAATGATTTTTAAATACACAAAAATAAACTATTAAAAAGTAGCCATCCAGCTACTGTACTTAAGCATGATTTTAAAATCAAAAATTTTTGGAAATTTTTTTTTTTTTCATTACAAAAATGCTCTTCAATTGTAAGAAATCTTATCATTAAAGGCTGGAACAAGTATTTCGGATTTGAAGCAAATGAAATTATTACTTTTTTAAGTTAAAAATGTCTGTTTCAAATGATAAAAATATAACAACTTTTGGGAGATTCTCTATTTGAGAATTTGATACACAAAGTGATTCATAAATGATTTAACAAATATGAAATGATTTCTTTTTTTAAATTACATGCTTACGTTTTCACCTTAATTAATTAGACCTATTGACAAAATAAAAATTTATTTTTTTTCTTATATTTTTCAGCAAAACTATCATTTAGTTTTGCTATTTTTATTCGATTCATTTTTCCCAAAAGATACGATTTCTTTTTATTTGCTATTTTTAAGAAAAAATAAACTTCGAGGTGATAGCAAGTGTTATTATAATAAGTTTATAAATGTCAAGGGCAACACCTAAAAAATTAAAAACCGAAACCAAATAAACAATTCAAGAGCCTTCTTCAAAAATTGAGCAACACACTCAAATCTATTAGAGTCTATTCAAAATTTGTTTTGTTAGCTAGTAAGTCTTATTGAGAAAATAAAACTCAAGAATTCAACAACGTACAAAATTTAAAGCTCAATTTTAAAAGAGTTTAACGAACTAGAACGCAAAGAATTGTATTTAGCAACTGAAAAAATTAAATAAATCACAAATTCTCAAAGTTATTGAATATAATTTTAAAAAATCTGTTGCATTGTTTTTGAACTGAAATAGACCTCGAATAATTCCAAATCTGAAATTCAAAATTAGCTTGCGATATTTGTGAATTGTTTTTGATAAAAAAAAACAATTTTTTAATAAACTTTAATATTAACATGATTAATTCAATATATTTCTAAAAAGATTGACTTGAAAAATGCTATCTATTCTTCTCATTTTTTATCCACTATTGAAATAACACTTTATTTGGCTCTACGAAAAAGATAAAATTATTTATTTAGTTTATCATTAGTATGTTTAGGTTTTGTGAACTAATTTTTTGATCTCTATTGATGACATTATAAAAATCGTCTGTTGAAAGATATCTCTTAAAATAAAGATTGTTTTTAGGCCAACAGCAAATAAGATATCATTCTTAAATATACAACAAGCTTTTTTTTTTCATTCATAAAATAAGAAATAAAATAAAATAACGCTTAGTCTCAATTTACATAATTATAATAATAATAATTCTATTAAATTATTATTATTAATCGATATTAAATAAATATTTATTAAATGTTCTAAATATTTTTCAAATAAAAATTAACATGATTTTTTTAATGAGTCTTGTTAACAAGTATCGTAGTTTAATTAGATTAAAAAATCGATTTTCTATAAATTGGTTTCAGTTGAAATATAAAAATAAAAAATTATCGTTTAAAATTTCAAAAGATTTATCAGTACTAGATAGAAATTCTGAAAAATTTTTTAATTCTTAGCCAAAACAAAAGAGGAAATATTCAAAGAGTGGATTTGAAGAAATCACTTTGTTGAAGAGGTGAAAATATTTTCTATTTCTTTACAATTCTGTTTTGACAATTCAGCTCAATTATAAAACTTAAAGTTGTCTATTACAGAAATAAATCAGAGAATTTATTTTGAAATGAATTTTTAGGTTTTTTTGGTTAATTGTACCATATGAATTTAAAATTTAACAATTTTTTTTTATTTGACAAATTTTTAAAAAATTTATCAAAAGATTTTTCAAAATATAAAAGAAATTTATTTAAAACATTTTTTTAGACAAATTTGGTTTTTTGATTTTAACAAATTTAACAATAATTAGGATACAAGTGAATTTTCAAAAGAATTTTATAATCTTTATTTATTGAACAGTATTTAAAATAAAGAATAAAATGATCAAATGATTTAAAAAAAAATATAATAAGTGTACTGAATAATAGAAAAGAATTTAAATGTAAATTTTCGTAAAGTATACAAATTCAAATGAAACTTTAATATTTTATTATCATCTGATTGACACAATTTAAAAAAAATCCAATTATTCGCTTTCATAAAAATAGTTAACAATCTGCTTTGATATTAGTTGATAAAAAATTTGTCAATTCAAAGATGACAAGGTATTACTCCGATCAAAATAAATCAGTTTGTCTGCAATTTAAATTTTTTGACTATTATTTTTCTGTGAATTTTTGAAATGCTAAGTTTAAAAATTATGGAATTTTTTAGAATTTTCCCGTAAATCATTAAAAATAATTTAAAGCTTATTATACACTAATGGCTGGACCGAATGCATAAAAATATGTTTCTCATTAGAAAACAAACTATTGTAAACTAAGTTTGCCAATATTAGGCTGCATTAAAAGATCAAAATGACAAGTAAATCTAAATCTCTGAAGAAATTAAAGAGTATATTCTATCGTGGGTCATTGATGAGAAGATGAAAGTTTAATTAGTATACATACATATATAATTTACATTGAATGGATTTTTAACAGCTGGATAGCGCAGATCAGACTTTATTTGTTATTGTTTGGCCATTTTAAAGGCGGAAAGACATACATAAGTTCAGATTAAATCATCGCATTTGATTTGCATGTCGAAAAGACGTTTTTGAAACAAAAACAAAAAAATCGATTCATATGGCATATATTACCTTTCAAAAGATGTTTGAAAATAATCTTTGTCAAACTTTTAAAAGATATACATTTTGATAAAGAAAATTTCTTGTTTCAGTCTAACTCCTTAAAATATCATTTTAAAAAAAAAATCTTAAGAAGATCAGACTATGTGTGCTCATGGATTTAATGCTATTTAACTTTTCATATTTATATATTCTTCAATTTTTTGCTATTTAGCTTTATAAAGTTTACCTACTTTTGATTAGATTTTTTCCTTTTTTATTGCATTCAAGAAAAACTATTAAAATAAGTTTCCTTCAAGAAAATATCAGGAACATTTTGTTAATTAACAAATCTTTACTCACAAAAACATCAAAATTTAAGAACTAGCTTTATTTAGTTAACAATAGTTTAGAAAATTTTCAAAGAATCAAAAGTTCTGTCTAAAGAAAATAAACATTTCAGCGAAATTCTTTTATAATTTTTATTCTGTTTAGAAATTCTAGCTTTAATTTTAACTTTTTTAAGTTTTAATCCCAAAGTCTAAATTTTTTCAGGTACTTGATACTTTCTACCCATTATTTGGCACATTTGCATTTTAAGAGTTCTTTTAAGCTATGTTTAGCACCTCAATATGTAAAAATTAAAAACCAAAAAAAATCAAAAGTTAAGTTTTCGTTTGAATTAAACACTTCACCTAAGTCTTAAATTTCAATTTTTAATATTGATCAAATTTTCCCTTTCAAATATTAAATGAGATTCAGTTATTTTTGATTTTGAGAATAAAAATTTATTTAGATTATTTTGAACAAGTTTCAAATATATTCAAATAAAACAATCTTGCAAATAAAATGCTTAAAATATTAAAATCAAGTCGCTTAGTTTGTTTTCTTTCTTTAAATTTCAAAGAACTTTTTTTTTAGAAGATTGATGAGTTTCATGATTTATCAAAGTTGTTCTGTTTTTTTTTCCACTGAATTTTTGAGTGCTGTCGATATTTAGACAAAATTTTTGTACTAAATTTTAACGACCTAAACGATTTTATTATTTTCTTCTTTAAATAAAACATTTTAATTAGATTTTTAAAATTTAATTCATTAAATCCTAGAATTATTATCTATTATTAAATCAAAAATTTAATAAATAATTTTAGAATTAGTTGTTTAGTTTAAGAAAATAATTATATATATATTTATTTATTTATATTCTTTATAATAAAATATTTGGTGAAAATTTCTTCCAATTTCCTTATTTAAAATCCCGAAATTTTATTTTTTGTTTCAATAATATTTTAAATATTTCTCGTTTAATTTTAGCAGATAAATTATTTCAAGTTTTGTGAAATATCAATATTCACTAATTAAAAAAGAGTTTATTTATAAGAGTTCCTTAACTTTTAATAAAAAGTAAAATATATTTGGCTTTATGAAAATTATTAAAACTTAAAATTTTATTTTAGTTTCGAAGTGAAATGAATATAAATAATCAGCAAGAAAAGTGAATCTATGACTGGTTTGAAAAAAGTTTTGATTTCATATGATTTTCATTCACAAAGTCTAGATAATTTAATTTGAGACAAAAATAGAAAAATTTTTTCGCATCAAAATTAAAGTTTTCAAGATTCACAATTGCTTTATTCATGCTTATTTAAAATATTATTTAAAAATACATAAAAAAATTAAAGAAATTAATTCAGAAACCATAATCTTTAGGTATAAAGTATTATTAAAATAAGAATCGATGTTTTTAGATTGAAAAATTACTCAAACTTAAAGAAAAGGAAAATATCTAGGATAAATGATCTACCGAAATAGACTTGCAATTATTTTTTTGTGCCGAATCATCAGTCGATAATTTTTCAAGATTATTAATTAATTTAGTATTGTTCGTCTGCTTTTGTTCGATAGCTTTTGAACCGTTATCTTTTTTTGAATTTGTGGTTCTAGATGAATGTTCATTAATTTGATTTTGTTCGCCATTTGCATTTGATTTAGTACAATTTTTTGAATTATTTTCCTCAATTTGCCCGTTTAATTTTGAATTCGACTGAACGCTTGTTGGGCTTGTTAGACATGCAGTGCTCGATTGTCTAGTACTTGGCTTTCTAACTTCTGAACAACTTCTTCCGCTGTATCTTTCATTGAATATCTAATATAATAAATGCAATGATCAATCATAATTTAATCATACATAATACATAATATTAACAAGAAAATTTATTAATTACCTTTATTTGTCCACCGCCTGGCCTGTGTTTCACATTTTCAAGGGATCCAATTCTGGACGATGCTTTCCATTCCAATTTTTGTGTTATTAATTTTTTTTCTCCACCTCCTTTTAAATTAATAATTTTATTTGTGTAAATTTAAAAAATAAAATAATATAATGTGAGATTCATATTCGGAAAAATCTTAAATTTTTGTAAAATTTTGACAAACTTAATATCAGGTATAAAAAGCTAACTATAATACCGAGGCGATATTGTATTTTTTGAACTCCGAGCATATTCAAACTTACCTGGTCTATGGTGAGCATAATCTAGTGAACCGATTTTTGACGAAGCCTTCCATTCCAGTTTTTGCGTCAATTGCTTTTTTTCTCCTTTGGAAGGCTGATGTTTAATAAGCTGAAAAGATCCAACTTTTGATTTTACATTTTTTAAATCTGGACCTTTGACCAGACCGACAGGAGCTTTAATTGGAGGTAATTCTGAAAAACATAACAATGTTTATCAGTCTAAATTCGTAAAAAAAATATAGCTTACTTTTTTCTTCCGACTTCGTTGGAGACGTGCATTTAGATGAATCTTTAGATTTTTGTGTTTTCTCTGCAGATTAAAAAAGATGAAAGTTGAAATTTAAAATTTTATTTTTTGAAAATTATTTTTAAATTTATTTTTAGCGACGTTTTAGATTTGATACTCTCATATTGTCTCGAAAAAATTTTTAGTAAAATCTACACTTTTAATTTTAATTACTTTTAATTATGAAAATTTAAATAAATCGCAATCATATATTGCATCATTTGACGAGAAATTACTTTTTATTCAAATCAAATTCTTTCCAATTAATTTTTGATTAATTGTTTTGAAAATATTCATTTTTAAAATGATTTACATTATAAAACAAAATCATAAGTGAACACATCTTATAACTTAGCCTAGTCTATTTTTATTTCAGAAAATAATTTTTCTTAGACAATGAGAGAGAAAATATACATTTTTAAGTTTAGAGATAAATATAATTTCATTTAAAAAAAAAAATCAAAAAATATTTTTTATTATAATTGAAAAATTTATTTAATAATTTCAATTATTGTAATTCAAAATAAAATATAATCGAAAATATATTTATATTTCAAAAATTTTGAATTTTTTCATACTTCGGCTTACAATATTATGTATCTCATATTTTTATCTTTAAAGTTAGCGGCAAAAATAATTTTATTCTTATGTCTATATTTAAAGAAAAGACATACCTCTGACATTAGTAGAACTTCGAGAAGTTCTTGGATGAAGTGCTGGAGTTTGAGTTGTGACTGCTGACATGATAAAGAAAAGTATGAACTGGTTGAAAGATGTTAAAATATCAAAAA
>BLXL01010025.1:0-34747 GCA_023170135.1 Acarapis woodi | reverse complement strand
TGCAAATAATTCAAATAGTAAACTAAATTCACAATCAAATATTAAATCCAACGATTACCCTTCTAATCCCTCGAGTGAAAAATTAAAAAAAGGCCACTCAATTGATAATAACAATAGAGACAATCATTTTGGAGATAATCTGATGAGTTCAGGTTCAACAAATCATTTCTCAAATGCGAGCTCAAGTTCCACTTCTTCATCGCCTTTAATCAGTCTATGCAGTGGGCAAGCTCCATTCCAAAATAATCGAAATTCAAATTTTAATCATACCATCAAACTTGATTTATATAATCAATTTAATGCGACAACGAATAGTTTAAAATCGGATCAAATAAACTCACAATTCTTCATGGAACAATCATCATATAAGAATAATAATAATCAATCAATCAAAAAACAGTTCGATTCCAAAAACAATGGAATCAACAATTTACCTAGCTCTTTATCATATCTTAATAATCTGGTCAATCTTAATAATTACAATAATTTGAATAGTTCGACCAATAATTATTCACAGCACGATTGGCTTAACAGTATAAATAGTCAAATAAATCCACTTAATCACATCACAAACAATGGACAGCTTAGTCAACTGTCCGCACAATTTAAACTAGAAAAATTATCGCATACAAATGATGATCAATCTGATTCAAATTATTCGCCAAATACAAATGAAAAAAATAATAAAAAATTCAAAGGTGACCATCATGATGAAAAAGAGGTGAAAATAAATGGAATATCTAGAAAAAAAATTGATGATCAGTCAAACCAGGAGAAAATAAATGATCATAAAAAAGAAATGCTCAACGATAAAAATAAGAAGAATTTAATGAAAAATGAAACTTCAGATATGGATGAATTCAATGATGAATTTAGGGATTGCATTCAAAACGAACAAAATGATGGGTTGGATAAAAATTTTATTAAATCAACTAGTGATCTTTTAAAACTAGGTCGACTTCTCAACAATCCGTCAACTATATTTGATAAATTAAATCAAATTTCATTTACTAATCCACAAATGACATCAGCATTCTCAATTTCTTTATTAAGGCAATTAGAGTTGCAACATGACATCTTGAAACAACAACATAAACTCCGGAACATATCAGAAAATAATAATTTACCACTACAAAACAAAAATTCTTGGTCACAGGAAATGAAACAAATTAATTTAAAAACAGAAAATCATACACAATCATCACAACAATCTGATCAAACAATAAAAAAAAATATTGGTCAGTTTTTTTACATTTTTTAGTTATAAAGCCATATTTCTAGCATGACTGTCCCCCTTGTAATTTTTTCTTCTAAATATAGATATTTAGGTAATTGAACCTTTTGCATCCTTAATTCTTTTTCCATTTTACAGCTGTCTTTTGTGCATGCATCGTTGTTCTAGTAAAAAGTATAAATTTTTACATCCGTGCTTTTTATAGGCCATCTTTTTATTTATCGTAGCATTTTATTTTTCAAAATAAATAGCATAAATTTTTTCCAGTATTGATTTCCGACATTTTATTTTTGTCTCAACCGTATTCTATATGATCGGGCTAATTACATTCTGGACCATTACTTATATTCTTCGTCTTATTCAATGGCAGTATAATAAAAATAATAGCAGTTTACGACCGGTCATTCAATTTACGCTTAATTGCTTTATTTCAGGCTTAGGTTTCGATCAAATCTCAATTTATGTGCTTTTTGCAAATAATTTTAACTTTCATTGTCGAATATCGCTGCAAAATTTGTATTAAATTGATATTATTTGTTTACTTATTTTTAGAGTTGAACTAGTCTTATTTTTTTCTTCAAGCCGATGTAGTTCGCAAATTAGAAAATGTAATCTAACGGTAATTTTGTAGCTTTTAGATTTATGCGAAACACGGGCTATTCTAAAAAAATTTGCTATTTTTGTATTAAAAAGCCTATTGATAAACATTTATCTATGAAAATTAAAAGAAACATTGTTTAGACAAATTGATCATAATACGATTTCCTATTATCAGTCTTATGTATTATTGGTCTTAAAAAAAGATTTAGACTAATCTGTTTTAAAAATAAAATTGCTGACCAAATATTGAAATAACATCGCTAATTGGAACGACATTTTCGCATTCTCTTTATCGTTTTAGATTTCTAGATGCTCAAATTCAGATTTTTTACTACACCTAAATTCAAAAATCTTCAATAATTAACTATCACTAGAAGCAGAATTAAATTTTAAGTATTTTCATGCATTTGATTAGTAAAATTAAACAATGGCTCATTTATATTATTATTAATGAATTCGTATGCTAATAAAAAAAAATAAAAAACTTATCTTAAAATTATTGCGATTTTTTTTAAATGTGATGCATTGTTGAAATCAAAAATATTATAAATATATTTCAAACTAGAAAACAAAATCAAAGATACCATAACATCAAATTCGAATTTTTCTTTAATCTTTAAATTTTTTTTTAATTTCTAAAACGATTGAAGATTGTTTCTAGATTATTTATAAAGTAAAAAATTTGAAAAAAAATATATATATAAATGCCAACCTAAACGCTTTCTTTTTAATTAGGACTGGTAAACTAGTCAATAAAAGTTCTATTTCGTTCATTTTTTTATTTACTTTTACAATCAAACAAAAAAAATGCAAAAATTTATAAAGAATATTTTTCACTTTTCGAATTTTTGAATTGAAATTTTTTTAGCTTGTAAACGAGATTCCTAATTTCACATTTCGTGTGTTGCACAAACACGCACCTACTTTGAGCGATTCATTTTGAAATCTTGCTAAATTTCAAAACGTTCAATATATAGTATGATCTTAAAAATCGGTGTTTTTTTTTTTACACAATACCAATTCTCATAATTTTCGCTTCGTAATTCGTATTGTTTCTAATGATTCCACATCAAAATATATAAGCGATACAATTAAAAATTTAAAGCTTACTGAAAAAATAAATCTGAAGTATTTCACATTCTATTTTTATTCATCGTCTTTTTGTCCTGGTATTTGGTGCTCAATTTTCACCCATCATTTGTTTCGATACAATCTTATAAAAAATGCGCAAAAAAAAGCTAACTAAAAAAAGTTCGAATTTTCATTTTGTTTTTTTTTTTTTTATTTAATTTTTGAGTTTTACTCTATGTATGATCGCTGCTTTATGGGCTAAACATATTACCATCTAAAGCCAATGGCTTAAGATTTATTATGGCTCTAATCAATTTTCAGAAACTTAAAATAGCTTATACTTTTTTTAAATTTTTGTATTTAATACTCAAATGTCTTATGAGTCAGCTTTTAGTTCTTTTTTATTAGCCTATACTCGTGATCATACTAATTTTAGTAGAATAGATACGAATGCAAGAAAAAGTTATCATACGAGTGTATTTAATGCCAGGGTTTATTGATACATTGAGTTACACATATCAACCTCTTTAGTGTAGGTCTCACAGAAAAGTAGTCTCGAAATTTGAAATGGTAATTTTTGTTTTATTTTTAACTTGAAATACTGATTTCTTCTTGCAGTTTCTTTTTTATAAATTTTATTTATAAAAAAAATCATTAAACAAATTTTTGAAATAAAGCTACTTGAATTATTAATAGTTGATTTTTAGATTATTTTATAAATTTTTTTATTCGATGTTCAATCTAAAATTTCAAAAAATTCACAAGTTTTTTTTTGAAGTTTCATTACAATTTTTTTGTGGCTTCCTTATTTAAAACATTGGAACGTTTGAAAAGATTATCTTTGAAAATCTGTTTTTATTATTTACAAATTATTAAGTTCAAAAAAAGGGTTAATTTAAATTAAGATTTAAACGATTTATTGACTTAAAATTTCAATTTGCCTATATCATTTCTTTCAATCATAATTTGAAAACATTTAAATAGAATACTGTTTAAGATAAAAAATTCAAAATGCAATATCTAATAATAAAATTAATTATAAAATCACAATATTACGAAAATCGATAAAAATTTTAAATTAATTTATACTTCGAAAATATGATTTTTTTTAACATTGAAATTCGAATATATGAATATTGAAATAATAATTTAAAATTTGAATTTTTAAGTCTTGCATTTAATATCTTAGTTTATGAAATATAAAATTTATATTTAGAACCCAATATTCATCAAATATTTATAAATACTAAGTTGCATTTTATAATTGCCATAAAATAAATCAAATTATTTTTCTTTTATATATATGCGATGAAAAAATAGCTTGCAATTTACTTATCTTTCAGTATTATCGTCAAAAGAATGATTACTACGTTTTTTAAAGAATCTCTACTGAATTTTTTCTGAATTTTTTTAAATTTTTCAACTGTGAAAAAGTACTTGTTTAAATTTTAACAAAGATGCTTCATCCCGCGAAAATGTTGTAGATCCGTTAGAAAAAAAAAATATTCTAAGCTCAAAAATGTCAACTTTGTTCTTCGTTTTTTATTTTTTTATTTTTTTTTCTTATTATTGTAATCCATACAATTCGCGCGATGAAATTAAAATTCAGTTTAATGATTAGACTAAATAATCTCAAAAAAATTATAAGTTAACACTTTTTTTAAATCAACCGTAGTCAAGCATGAATTTGAAAAAAAAACAATCAAAACAATTCATAATATATTTACGTATGGATCCAGAGCATCTTTAAATAAACCCATCTCAGCCGATTTTAATTTTTTTTTTTAAATTTTGAACGATCCCTTGCTCTTTTATTTTTTCCAAAAAATATTTTCACAGATAAAATTTGCATCTTTTAAAACGTGATGATTAAGAGAATAAACTTAATTTATGTAAATTAACTTGAATTTAGTGATTAGTAATTATGTCATATTTTTTGGTTTTTGAAAATTTGAATTGGCTTTAAATTAATCGGCAAAAATTAAAATATTAAAATTAAATTTTTAAAACAAAAGTAGATTACTTCAGTGATTCATCAGATGGGGATGCTGAACCGCTAAATATGGCTGTAAGAAATGGTAGCCAACTTGTTCGCAAGTTAAGACAATTGATGAAAAATCTCAATTATGTACCTGAACCATTGCATGCTTACATTGTACCAGCCAATGATGCACATCAATCTGAATACGTAGCTGACTGCGATAAGCGAAGGTAAGTAGTCAGGTTTAAGAAAGCTAAATAATTTTTTTTTTAAAAATATGTTCCCACTTATTTTCATCAAACAGTGAATTTTTGACTAATTTTACTGGATCGAGTAGCACAGCTGTCGTTACAAACGAAGAAAGTCTTTTATGGACTGATGGACGGTATTTTGAACAAGCTGAATTAGAACTTTTCAATGGTTGGAAATTGATGAAAAAAGGTATAACGGGAACACCTACCGAGTCGGAATATTTAATCAAAAATCTATCTAATGGTTCTAAAGTTGGTGTAGATGCTAATCTATTTAGTTACTCAAGATTCAAAAGTTTGAACGATGTGCTTAATAAAAATGGAATTGAATTAGTGCCAATGACAGATAATTTAGTTGATCTTCTATGGATCGATAAGCCCAACCGTTTGTTTTCATCAATTGAACCTTTAGATTTAAAGTTTGTTGGTTTAAGCTGGCAACACAAAGTTCAGGAGATCAGACAATCAATGCAACAAAAGGATGCTGCTATACTCGTACTTAGTGCGTTAGACGAAACGGCCTGGTTGTTTAATTTAAGAGGATCTGATGTACCATATAGTCCACTATTTTTGTCTTACACTATCCTTACTCAAGATAGTATTTATCTGTTCATCGAGGAGGAACAGCTTAGTATGAGCTCACGCAAACATTTAGGTATTGATAGTTCAAGTAGACAATCGATGAACATGAAAATGGATGATTCTATGTCTGATTCACCATTAGAGTTAAATTCTGATGAATTTCGTGTGTATATTAAACCATACAACTCAGTCCGCGAAACGCTCAAAGATTTACTCAAAATATATACTGGTAAAGTGTGGATTAGTAAAAATTCAAGTTATGCTCTCGTAAATCTTGTACCTAAAATTCGTCATATCGATTTACCTAATCCAGTTCTTCTTAAGAAATTAGTGAAAAACAAGACCGAGATTGAATGTATGCGTAATGCACAGGTAAGTGTATTTTTTTTAACTTGCATTTGCTCTCAAGATCTTAATTTGAAATTATTTCATCTTTCGTTTTTTAAAAAATCTAATTTTTTTCATAAGATATGAAAGATTTTTTCTTGTTAGTGTTTATGTGATTTGAATTTGAGATTAGTACTCAATGAGTTTAGGAAGTGCTTTGAATTTTTGCCCGTCAAATTAATTTTTTTCCGCTCCTTTGAAGTCATTTAAAAAATTTAATGAATAAAAGTATATGTTTAAGTTACAATATTAACTTTAAAATGATGAAAAAGATTGAAAATTTTGATTTGGTGAATGTAATTAAATGATTCTAATTGAATTCTTCTCGCTCAGGTGACTTTACCTGTGAACTCTTTTCGAAAACATTTCTAAACATGATTCAATTTCTTTAGATTTGAATCATGTTTATCAATGCTTTAAATGTTAAATATGGTCTACATATAAAATTTCTTTGACTTTTACTTAAATGGAGAAGACTTTTTTAATTGTTTGAATGAGAGAATGCGAATAAAATATGGTCAAAATTTTATTGTATAAACTGTAGTTAACTAACTCAACATATTAAACTAATTCGTTTACTATATATATTGTATCAATATTATTCGAGATTTATTCGATTATTTTTTCGAGCAATTGAATACATGGTCATATTCAATTTTGTATGAAAAAGATTTTAGATATTACATTTTCAAATATTTTGATTTTGTATTTTTGTCTCGAATTTTCAATATTTTGTAATCATGTCATAATGTTAATTATCCAATCTATTTTTTATCTATTTAAATCATCAAATTAGTAAACGTTTTCACTCACATCTGAATTTATTATTTAGAAAAATATTGTTTCCAAATTAACATTTTTAATTATTTTTAGTTTAATTATGTTTTTAATTATGTTTAAAGCATCCTGATTCGAAAAAATAATTCTTTACCAACTAACAAACAGATCTTTTAATTTCATGTCTAACATTCAAAAAGTATTTCTAAATGAAATTTTATAAATTTTTGAGGTTTTTTATCTAATTATCGACCTAATCAGGTGAATAAATTAAAAAAATGAATAACAATCTCTTCTTATTTTTTATTGTTTATACAATATGGACTATCTTAAGCAAAAATTATCTTTTCGAATAAAATTCTTTTTCACTTGAATTTGATTCGATTCAATACAACTTTTCAACATTACTTAACGTAGCTGTATATTTTTCTAAATAATTAAATTATATCTATAAGTACATATTCAAATCATTATTTATATCTTATATATCTTGTTAAAAATAATTTAAAAAGTTTTTCATTCAAAATTTTACTATGAATTTAAATAAAAAAAACTTTAATTTCAGAGGCACTTTCTCATATTCGAAAAAATTTAAAAGCCTTTTGGAATAATATATATTTTTTTAGAAAAAATTAAATCAGAGATGAGAAAATGAGGTTCTTGATTATCGAGTCTAAAAAGATTTAGTGTTTTTATTTATAAAAAAGAGACGATTATGCAATTTTTTTACACGTCTTTTAACAATATTTGATTTTTCAGAATTGATATTATAAAGGCTATTTTATGCTATCTTACCATCTTACTTTGCATACAATCTTAGAGTTGTTAAATAGACGAGAATTTCACATATGATTTTCTTATTAATTTAAATTTAATTTATACAAATTAAAAAGTGCTATATCTCGAAGATTATTCACATTTCGTGAACCTTTGAGTCATAAAAATTCTAAAATTTAAAGATTAAATCAGATTTTTAAATAAAATTTAGATGAATATATCTAAAAATGGTATTTTTTATTCATATCGCGAACCCTTGCTGAAATTATTTTATATGCATTCAAAATTTTATTTATCTCGTGTATATTTTGAAAAAAAAACCAAGAGAAAACACAGTTATTTGTATCATACAATTTTTTTTTTTTATATAAAAGTTTATATTTTTACATACCTTCGATACAAATGTATACGTGTATTATATATAAAATTTTTCAGATCTAAACACTGCACTAGAACAAATCAAATTTAAGATAGAATATTTTTAGTGCTTTTTTAATGTACTATTATAGTTTTCACTAAAAAATCTTGATTTCAGAAATATATCTTCTAGTTATATAAGATAAAAATTCTAAATCTCAAAATTATTTTAATCGGCAAAATAATAAAAAAAATAATGAGTAAACTTATTTTTTATAAATGTTCTTACCATTAATCACCAACTAATCAATCGAAATTTTTTATTCAAATTAGAAACGCAATAAATTAATTTGAATGCGAACTTAAACTCAAAATTTTTTTTTAAAAACAAATCTCAATCTTGTTTATAACTATAAAAGCTCTAGATCAACTTATTGATAAAAAGCCTGTCAAGAGAGTTTGAATTTGAATGTATCATTTTAGTAACTTTATTTTTTTAGTTTTTTTTTCTGTATAATTTTTTTTTATTCAAATTAAATCAAAGAATGTCAATTGAAAAAAATTGATTTAAAACTTTTTTGATGCATATTAAAATTTTCAATCAAGTTTGCATAAATATTTCGATATTTAAGAGTTCATTTAATCACCTAGTTCTACTTCTAAATTATCAATTAAACATAAATTAAATTTATTAAGCTATTCCAGATAAAAAACTAATTAAAAATTGCAAATAATTCATTAAAAGAAAATTATTTCAACCGTGCAATGAAGAATTCAAAAAAAAAATATATACATTTTTCGATGAGGCTTTTGCCGATATTGAGTTGAAAGCAAGCTACTCAAAAAAAATTTTTTTTATACCTTAAAAATTAATCAATAAGATTTTTTATTTGGGCAAAATAATTTTTTCTAACTTATGCATGCATAAAAATGTATTTTAAGATTTAATTTCAAATTGGTGACTATTAAATCGTAAATTCAAAACAAAAAAAAAATTATTTTGCATATTGAATTTTAATTTTTTTTTTATTTTAGATTAAAGATGCAGTCGCTTTATGTGAATTTTTTGCTTGGTTGGAAGAGGAAATTCCAAAAGGAACCCAAACTGAATTGAGTGCCGCTATGAAATTATTTGAAATTCGCAAAGAACAAAGTGAATTCGTACGGAACTCGTTTCAAACAATTTCTTCTTCTGGACCGAATGGTGCCATTATTCACTATACGCCTAATGAAATGTCGAACAGATCATTAAATGTTGAAGAAATTTATCTCTGTGATTCTGGTGCCCAATACCTTGATGGAACAACAGACGTGACGAGAACATTACATTTTGGTACTCCTACTGAATTTGAACGAAATGCATACACACGTGTTGTGAAAGGACACATTAATTTGGCAAACTGTATTTTTCCAGTAGGCGTAAAAGGTCATTGTTTAGATATTCTTGCTCGGAAGGCTCTTTGGGAATCTGGTCTCGATTATCTACACGGTACCGGTCATGGAGTGGGTTGCTATCTCAATGTACATGAAGGTAATTTAATGATTATTTTTTAAAATTTTTATTAAATATTATATTTCCTTACCACACAGGACCGATCGGTATAAATTATATGACAAGGCAAGATGACCCTGGTTTAAGTGAGGGAATGATCTTGTCAAATGAACCCGGCTATTATGAGAAAAATAAATTCGGCATTCGCATCGAAAGTTTAATTTTAGTAAGCAAGAAGGAAACTAAGGTAAATTTTGAATAAAAAAAAAACAATTAGAACAAAATTTTCAAGTTGTCTTAACCAATTTTTTTTTTTCACTTAATAGTACAACTTCAACGATAGAGGGTACTTATGTTTTGATACAATCACTCTTGTACCTATACAAACTAAATTATTAGAGCCATCTCTATTGACTGTAGAAGAAGTAAGTTGTGTATAAGCACGAAATATAATGTTTCTAAAATCACCATTAATTTACTCCTACACATTTGCAGATTGAATGGCTGGATAATTATCATCAAACATGTAGGGAGGTATGTAAAATATGCACATCTCATATCGATTAGATCTAGTCTAGAATTTTAAAGTTTCAGATTAAGTTAAAATTTTTTTATCATTCCTTATTAGTTTTTTTTCTTTAATTTGAGATTGGCACATTTCAGTTATAATCAAGTCAGATGATTAAAAAATATCAACTATCAATTAGTTTAATATTAATTATTCATTTTACAGATCATATAAAAAAATGTCTGTTATGATTTATAAAAATAACTTACTTTAACGAAACAATTCTAATTTTACAGATTGTCGGAAATGCGTTAAAAAAACAGGGCAGGACAGCTGGTTACAAGTGGTTGATGAAAGAGACTGAACCATTAGGTTAATGATTCAGAAAAATAGAAAATATTTAAAATTCAAAAGGGTTAATAAATAAAATTTTTATATACAACTAAAAATTCGAGAAACTTGAATCTTCAATCTATTGTACTTGAAATGGACAGAAAACTTATTTTTCGACCAAGTGTCTATGAAAAAAATTTATAGATCACATTTCAATATCATCTATTTGATTCACAAAACACGTGATTCGCAGAAACTTAATCGATTTAAATAATTTCAAAAAAAAAAGCATAACTTAAATAATTATTCATAGCAATTCCTGTCATAGGAATGCGTGAATTTACGGTCTTACTATCATCTAATGATTTCTTTTTAATCTCCTGTTTTTCATATTTATTTTTAAGTTTGTTGTTTTAGTTTGAATTCTAGATGCTGATCTGTGTAAATAATCACTTAAACTACTTTCAATCTTTTCTACACTTCACATACCTTTTGCTTGTCTCAAGAAATCTTGAAATTCAAAAGGATATGGTCTACAGAATTTAAAGTAATGATTCAGGAACCGGAACACATACATACATAAAAGAAACAAATTTATATTAATTTTTATTTGTTTCTGAAGCGAAATAATTGGAAGACCCTCTTTCATTTTTTTAATCATTTATAATTTTAAATAAGATGACTTATTTTTTTTTTTAATTCTTTCCACTTTGTCTCGCCTCAGTTTAGAGGAAGTTGTATGACTATCGATCTGGTAATAGATTTTAAAGATTACTTAAATAGATACCATATCTAGTTTGATTTATTCGATTCCTTTTTCCGTTAATTTTTAACTTAAATACGTTATTTTCTGTAAATCGATTTCTAACCAATCAGCTGTACAAAATCGCGCATCGAATTTCACATGAAATATTGATTTTCAGACAATAAAAAAAAAGTATACCTACAGAAAGTAGTAGATTATTTTATAAAAAAAATTATTAAAAGCTATTAGAAAATAATGATTGAGGCATTATCGATGGGTAACTAAAAGGAAAATTGGTAAAATTAGACAAATGTATGAATATTTTAAATTAAACGAAATAATCAATAAAAATCAGAATGATCAGCAAATGAATAAAAAAGTGAATTAGGTTTGAAAAAAATCTGGAGCAAAAATAATTAATAGAGGAAATTAATAAAATATTTAAGTATTTAAAAAAAAAATCCTATTCACTAAGGTAGAAGTTGAGAACTTATCTAACGAAAGATGTCTATTGTCAAAAAAAAGAGAAAAATTGTTAAACAATAAAGAAAATTAAAATTTCAAAAAACGAATACCCGATTAATGTTTCTTTTACTTAATTGTAAACTTAAGAAAAAAAAACCATAGAAAATTGTATCTCAAATTGACTAAAACTAGTTTTGATCTTTTTAAAATAAGTTCAGTAAGTGCCAAAACAATAGCGAATTTATTTCCTCAACTTTTTCTACATTTTTAATATTATCTAAATTTGTTTATCCTAAAAATTAAGTAAATTTTATGGTCATCATTACTTCGCCATATTAAAAATTTATTGTAAAATTTTATTGATCTTGACAATTTTAAATATTCGGATCATAAGCATCTACCTGCTTTAGACCATGCTTTCGAAACATTAATTTAAAAATATGTCTATCTATTTGATCCCGAACTCTCAAAATTTAGATTTTAAGTAACTAAATACTTTGAAAATATAATTTATCTTCATGCCATAAGTTCATTTTTCTTATTAGCCTTAGACTCTTAGAGATCAATCAATACGAAAATATGATTGTGAAAAAAATGTGTAATAGCTATATGGGAAAAATTTGTCTCTTATCTATCTTATTCTAAATAATTTTTTAACAATTTTTTTCGAATCTCTAAGAGTCCTGGATGAAATCAAAGTTTAAACCCATTCATTTAAAAGAAAAAAAAAAAACGCTATTTAAAAGATTGTTCTTGAAAATTTCAAAGATGTATGTGTTCGTTTTAAAATTATACTTTACTAATTTATGATTTATGATTTGAATGAAAATCATCACGAGAAAAAAAAATCTAGTATAACAATTTTTTATTAATGACCAATACCTGAAGTTTCTTCTACACGTAGCCTCTAATTCATTTAAAGTGTACTTGTTTACGCATTACCATTGTCTTCCATGTTTTACATTTTTAAAATTATTCTGTTTCGGCCTCTTCTTTTTCTCTAATAACTTCTCTTTTTTGATGATGAAAAATTATATTTTATTTTTTACATCTAGCTAGATAAGAGAAAAAGAAAAAATCGTCGAAAAATGCATTTCTATTTTATTTATTTCAGTCAAATTTTCAAGGTTTCAGATTATTGATTATAAAGTAAAAAAAAATTTAATCGCCTGTTCGACGAAAATTGGATTAAAATTAAATTCAAATGTTATACTTTGAAATAAGAATTACCTGAAAATCTTGTTATGTAAATTGTTAAATGGTTCAAAGACTGTAGTGTTCAGACAAGAATAAGCTTTAGTACCCACAATCAATTTACCATAAATCATTTTTACCATTTTATCAATAGAACCCTTTAATCATCTAATCAAATAAAAAAATAGAATTTTTTTTTTTAAATTTTTTTCCTTTTGATTTTAGTCATGAATTTACTTTTAAAAATTTTCAAAATAAAAAAAAATAATGAAAAAATTAAATGGAAAAATGTTCATTGTACTTCTTATCAATACACAACGAAAAATCGTAAATTTCATTGAAAAATGAGACAAGTTAAAATATTTATTTCGTATATGCAAAAAGAGTAGATAAAAAATTAAATCGAAATCATAAGTTCAAAAATCACTCAAGATTGTTTTTAAAAAAATGATCGCTAAATAATGATTATTTATGAATTTTCTGAAAATAAATTTATAAAATTAAATTTTCTAAGAAAAATTGTTTAAAAAAGTGTAAAAAATTTATTTAAACACACAAACAGCCTCCACTTTGGTGCCAATCGAAATTGTACAAACGAAACAAAATTAATTAAATTTGAATCCTTATTGTTTTTCTATTTTGCTTTTTACAGAAAAAAAAAATAAAAAAAGAAAAAAAAAACAACTTTGTTTTATAATTGACTGTTTTTGAAATTTTAGAAAAACCAGTGACCAATTAATACGCATATTAACAAATGTATCAATAATACAAGGAATCACATTAATTATTAAAAAAAAAATAACTCAACGTTTTCAATTTTAAGCAATCAAAGAAATTTTTAGGCTAAGATTATCATTCAAATAATTATTTTTTGATAAAAAATTCCCAACAAAATATTGTTGATTAGACTCTTAATGATCAAATAATTCGTTTGATCGTTCAAATGAAAAAAAAATTGATATTTATAATTTAATATACAAAACTTTTAATTCAGGAAAACAGATGTATACCAAAACAAAAACAAATATCTATACATGGAAGTTTTGGAAAATGATTTGATTTAAATATTAAATATTCAATGAAGAGTAAAATGAGGGTTGGGAAAATATATTCTTCCTTAGCAATATATAAAGGCATATGTGTGATTCTCAGTTTTTACAGGTTTTTATTAACAGAATGATAATAAATTAAAAATAAGGTAAAAAACCCTATCGTCTATACTCAGGCCACTGTTTTTTGAACAATTTTTGCTCCTCGACATCTTCGAGCATCTCTTTTCTATGCAGTACACCAATTATTATAATCAAAATTATGCAAATACCAGTTAAAGTATAAAGTGTTTTATAAATTATATCACTGGGCGTTATAAATAATTTAACTTTCCAAACAGCTGGATTATCAATCGGATTTGGTATGACTACTATTTGAGAATCAGGTACTATTTGTTCAACTTTTCTTTGTCGAATGATCGATGTGTTGCCCGATGGTATAGTAATTGAGAGTTTTTCGATATAGTTAGCATAGAGACCAAGACCAAATATTGTGTAAGGCATTTGAAGGGCAAAATTCGAGCTTTGTGACAATTGTCCTCCACAACTTTTCATAACATTTGAATTTGAATTTACAAGTTGATAGCAGACCATAGAACCAGGACTATTCGTACCATAAGGCGTGAGATATGTATCCTCCCCGTAGGCACCTTTTTCGTAGCAATTTCCACTCACACATAAACCACTGGTAACTAATATCTTTACAAAATTAACATCGGAAAAATCATTCAAAGTAAGTGCCTTTATTTCGTGCACGTTACTGTCTTCTCTTTTGTAGTTTACTAGTATATCAATAACACCATCTTCGCCTAAATCAAAGAATGTAGCTAAAATTCGTTGACCATTGATCGTTTCATTGAGAACAGTAATATCAAAATTTATATTTAATTCATTTGGCTTATCTTCACTCCTGCGGTTGTTAAAAAGAACAACATTCCACGTCTCATCTCTGCTATTTTTCATAAGTGCCATTAAATCTGTATAACCGTTAGCATTTACATAACCATGTCGTAAACGTATAGGCAAAATAATTTCATCCTCACCATTTGATGAAACAGTTTCATTAAAATAGTAATAATCATCATTTACTTTGATTTCTTCAACAAGTTTAACCCATCTATTTTTTTCAGGATCTCGTACTATTATTGAACATGATTTTTTATCATATTGTTTCTTACAAACAGGAATGAGATGATCAATCTTTTCATCACTATTTATATCACAGAATGTAGAAGCACCTATTACATCATATTCATGTGGAAATTCAATTATTTTTTCTTCATTATCTTCTTTTGCAAAACCCCGATCACCAGCTAAATAATATGTCATTTTCCTGTGTTCTGTAGTAAAGATAATAAATTTAGCAGGCGATTACGAAATTAAATGTTCGTATAAATACCTTCTATAAAAATATCGGAAACACCGTCACCATTTAAATCTATATATGCATTTGAATTAGGATTTCTGACTTTAATTTCTTGATTATTAAGATTAAATGGTATCCTTTTGAATGAACCACCTAAAATTACAAAATAAAATGTTTGATCTGTTGACTTATTTACTTCGGCAACAAGTAAATCAGAAATCATATCTCCATTTACATCCAGAAGCATAGGTTGAGTTGTAATGTTATTTGAATCATTAATATACAGTTCATCTTTTAAGTTGTTCTTTGTGCCTTTAAGAATAACAAGACTATATTGAACTTTTGTTTCTCTAGTTGTCACAATAGCAACATCCATAAGCGCATCTCCATCAAAATCACTAGGTATTATATTTACGATCTTTCTATTTTTAGTTTTATAAGTAGGATTAATTGTCATGCAAATATTTTCCAACAATTCTCGTTTTTCAAAAATCTAAAAATAAAAAATGAATATATTCTCAAAATTAGTCATGAAAAATTAATTGATTGAATATACAAACTTACTAAACTATCTTGTTCAATTTTTTTAGGTATTTGAAATATAATTTGTAGGCAATGTTGCTCTCTTTTAATAAGAAAAATATCTGTAAATTTGTCGCTGTCGAAATCACCAAATGCCGCGATAGTACCTTCAATGCCAGGAAAAGATTTCATTTTGATTTCATTTCCAATGACAAGATGACTGATAATATATAACAAAAAAAATAAAAATGATTTCATTTTTATATTTATATTTAAATGATAGACATCTAGGCCTTGTAAAATTATGAAAGCCAGTAATACAAAATCACTATTCAAATAATAAAAAACTTGAATTAATTTCAACAAAACATGTAAAATTTGAAGATATTTAAAAAAAAAACTTACAGAAATATTTAAATCATATGATTTAGGGAAATATATTTTTCAATAATGATATTTTTCATCGATCAAGAATTTGGCTTTCAAATTAAATATTAATCTATTTGAAATTTATAAATTTATTTCAAACTCGAAGTTCAATCCATTGTATAACTAGTTTCTTTTGGAGATAAATTTTATAAGTGAAATATGTGAATAATATTGAAGTTTTGATACACACAATAGTTTTTCACTTTTTCTTCAAATTTATGAATAAATCTAAAAAAATTTTTTTCAATATTTTTTGAAATTGCTTGATTGATTAAGGTCGATCATTAATAAAGATTTCAAATACTCTGAACTTTAAACACTTATAATTCTACTAAAAATAAGTTGTTATTTACATTTTAATTATTTTAAGATTAAAAGAAATCTCGATCTATAATGCAACTAATCTTACAAATCGAAAAATAAAAATAGAATATTTATTTAAAGAGAATCAAGAAACGAGACTTTGATTAACATGCAGGTAAGGCACTAGAATCTACTAAATATATTGTTCAGTTAGAACATTTAGTATTAAAAGCGATTTATTAAAACTTCTACCGAAATAAAAAAAAAAAGTATACAGAAAAATTTGAGGGTTTTAACTAGGCTCATCATACAAAAGATCGATGGGTCTCGTTCTAGATGAATCATTTCTTTTTGAGTGATTTATTCATAAACACAGATTCATAATAAAAAAAAGCAGGCTTTTGTATGTTACAGGTTAATTTAATCTATATTACTAAACCATAGAGTAAAATGAAAACAAATTTTTATCGAGGGAAACAAGTAATAATTACAAACTTATTCAAAATTTGGGCAAAATTTATTTTGTGTCGCAAAAGATTTTTTTTTTGATATTTTTTCGCGCAAAGTTTAAATGATGTGAAACTATTTCTGAAAATCTGAAAATTTAAAATTAAAAAAAAATTTAATTTTCTTTTTGTAAATCAGTAATCTCCATAATAAATTTATCTGTGATTTGATTAATTTGAATAAAAATCTGCCTATCCTTCATTTATCAAATAGAACAAATAATTATTTACTACAATTTTTTATAATAAATAAAAATGCCAAATTTTTCATTTCTAAATATTCACGCTTATTTTATTTTTCTAAGATGTTGAATTAAAAAAAAATGATAAAACTTTTGAAATTTCACTTGAAAAAAATAAATTTAATAAAGATCTTAGAGTTCAGATTAGTTAATATAAGATTGGTGATAAATAATTGCCAACTACTTAATCATTCGGTATAAATATATTACAAGATGTATATTCGCTATATAATTTTTTTCGATTTCAGTGTAACAACTCATTTTAGTTTCTTTTATATTATCTTTTACAAATTAGATTCAAAATTAAGAGATTATTAGACGATTCAAGTTTAAATGCGCAAATTTATTGAAATTTAAGTGCTTTATAAAAAAAATAAATAAAAATGGCGTGAATTTCAGTGATTAAAAAGCCAAAAATAATACGTATTTCAATTGCAACTTAGTCGATCATTATTTAAAAAAGTATAAAATTTTCTGACAATTTTTTTAGCAAATACAAAAATCTCAATTTTTTTTTTTTTAAAAAAACCGCGTCAGAAATATGATAAATGATTGTCATTCAAATAGAATAAAAAAAATTTTTTTTCAATATAATTTTTAAAAATTACGAAATAAAAATTAAAAAACTTTGAGAAAATAATTGAAGCTGAATGAAAAATCTAAAATGAATCAATTGACTCTTAATCTTACAAATGATCAAATTTTCGATAGTGATGCAAATCGAGTAGATCAAACTCAGGTTGATATGGATGCATATAAAAATTTATTCTCAACAACAAATAATGATATTACTGGGATGTATTCATCAGTTAAAACTCAGGTAGCAACTCGAAATTTTTAAAAAGTTGAAATAAGCGTTAATTATGAATTTTTTTCGGTAATTCATTTAGACAAATGATGAAGGTGCACAATCGACTAGGCAGAAGGCATATGTTGATTTCAAAATTTTTTACGATGCTATAAAGAAAAATAAAATCTCCGGTATCATCAATGAGTCAATTTATCAAAAATTAAGTGAAAGAGCAGAAGGAAACTAATTTATTTCTCATTGATAACATTAATAAATATTTATTCTTGGGTAGTTTGGAAAATTTTGTAGAAATTTCTTGTAAATTGTCGTTTTTCGATAATCCAATCTTTGTAAATATAAATAATCTTTGAATTAAAGAATTTTTTTCAAACTATTTTAGAAAATTTTTTTTTGAAATTTTAAAGAGCTTTTATTAAAAATTAGCTATAAATTGAATCTTGAAAAAATTAATCAAGAAGTAAAATCGGAGCAAAAATCAAACAAATGAGAATCATCAATTCATGGAATAAAAAAACAAGTTGAGTATTTTAAAAGATTTCTTTTTTTATTTTATATAATATATTTTTTTTTATCATCTTAGAATCGTAAAATGAAAAAAAAGAAACCAATAGTATTTACAAAGCAACTTATGTACAATAAAATTACAATTAATTTGATTTTCTTTTCGATTTAAATTCGAAAATTTTCATTATTTTTTTTGGAAGGGTTGAGATGGTGAAAATATTGAGAAGTATTTGTGAACTTTTTAAAATGTGTGCGTGTATAATTAACTGATAAAGGTGTAAATTAAGGTCTGTTTTCCTAGTTTTCTTTTTCGTACGATGAAAAAGCTAAATTGACACACACATATTGATACAAATCAATTATTTGCCTCACGTTCTCTAAAAAACAACCCTACTAATTTGACAAACTTGATTAAAAACATTTAAATTTTACGATGAGGACTTCAACTAACAATATCATTTGTAAAAAATCAAAAATAAAATTTACGAATTTGAATTAAATGCTTGTGATGTTCTAAGATCTTGAAAACTCAAATTTAAAAATCTCTACACTTGTGGTTTTAATGGGATGAATATGATGATGAATTGTGATGAATGTCTTTTAAATCTTCTTGAATGATGCGGTAATCAGCGGGTTTTATGTGTATTTGTATATGTATGTGTATGTGTGAGTGTATCCTAATATTGTTGTATCAAAAAAGAAACAATGAGCAATTAAGAGTATAAAGAGGCGGTGGTTCAGTGTGAAATAAAAATCAACATTTATAAAAACAATAATCTTCTGGTCAAACACTTATAAGTGTGCGTGTGTACAAATTAATGAGTTTGAGCAGTTTGAATGACATTCGCGAAAAACGAGAATTAATTCTAGGCAAACTGAAAAATAGGTGTTGTGAAGTGGAATCGAGAATTTTCATTGTTTGCTTTAAATTTCAAAATAAGAGGTCGTTTTGGGCAGTTTTTAATTTTGAAATTTAAAAATTTATCTTTTACAACACTTTAACAAATATTCAAATAAACGTTAATCTAGATTTCAGAATTCCAATGTATGAAGATTTCATTTAGCATCTTAATTAGATACTTTGCGCATTTTGATCAATTATAAAAAACTTTAGAAATTTATATGGTTTTTCTTTTATGTAACATATTTACGAAAGAGCTGAGAATGCAAGAGATCAATTTAAATTAACTTCATGTGTTCAAGTATGTGTTTTCTCAAAAAAAAAGTTATTTATTTTAGTAGAATTGATCGAATTCCTTAAACTGTTGCAATAACGACTAAAAGGTGTGCTATTTCTGCAATACTTTCTAATAAATCTGGAGCTATTCTTTCTAGATTCTGATTTGAAAATTCACATGATGGAAATATGTGCACAACATAAGCGGGCTATATTTGATAAAAAAGAAAAAAAAATTTAATTCGAATGAAAAAATTTCATAATCAATGTCAATAATTTACCGTATTAGTACCAGGAGCGTTACTATTGATTATACCAGCTGCCTGTTTCGATTGTAAATACTGAATGAAACCTGTTCTCAATTTGTTTGATTGATTTATAACATCATTATGATCACGACCACAAGGCAGTGCCAATAAAATACAATGTTCATCTAATAATTGCATCTTTCTACATACACCATCTAATTGCGTTTGTTCTAATCTCATTCGTTGTGCGATCTTCAATGGTATCGGATTAGTACCATCTGGTAGCATAGGTGGAAGAGCACTTTGTGCAATTAATGAATTACCATTTACAAAATGCATCTGTACAGCTGCTTGATCATTTTTCAACTCGAGCAAACCTTGCCATAATTTTGGATATTTTTGAATTAAAACAGAATCACCTGAATTTGATTGATCTTGCGGATGTATTGGATGCATTTGAATAGATGTTGAAGTTTGAGATGGTAATTGTTGTTGTATTGTGGCTGCAAATTGTTGTTGATAATTAGTTGGCAATAAATTGAGATTTGGATGCATTTGATAAGGTGATGTAATAAGATTAGATGTATTTGTATTAGTACCCATCATTTGCTGTTCTTTGGCATAAATGTGATGTCGTTTTCTTGGATGCATTGCAGCACTTGCTGATTCGTTTGAATTGCTACATGTCAAATCGATACTCGATTGGTTGAGCGCTGGCATTGGAGATTGCAGATCTTTTCTAAAACTAAGACTTGGTGACAATTGCTGAGCTGATGTAGTACTATTACCGACTGTACCAATTGGACTTGGTGAATTGATTTGACCCGTGGGTAAATTAAATGTGGATTGAGGTCGTTGTGGTGGAATTAATTGCGGTTTAATATCGACTTTCAGATTAGGTGACATTAATGGTGCTCTGCCGTAAGCCATTGCTGGAGATTCAGTGAATCTTTGTTGCGCAATCGATTGATTATTGTTTGTAGCATTTGTTTGGTCATGAGGACTAAGCAGATGTGGTGGGATGGGTGTTCTAATTAATGGATAATTCATTGAAGCCAACTGTGTACTAGGCATTGATGATATGCCAGATGTGCCAGATAGATTACAACGGTTGATTTGTGAGAGTGGAAGTGGTGGAGGATGCATAGTCGAATCCACAATTGAGTCAATTTTACTCTTCATCTTTATCTTATTATCTTCTAATAAATCTTTTTCACTATTTATTGTTTGGGTTGGCATAGCGTTAAATGGTGGATATCCAGGTATTCTGGCTGCAGTTTGCATAGGTAATTGTAAACTTTGATGTTGTAGTGCCGCAAAGTATTGATTGTTGTGCATTTGTTGTAGAAACATTTGCTGTTGAATTAAATTGTTGAAATCAGTGGCTGGTATTTGTCCTGCAGAAAATGGACCTGACAAAGAAGATAATAATTGTTGTTGTTGCTGTACACTATTATTGATCGTAGTCTGAGGTTGAAGTGCTGGTTGTTGTTGTAATTGTGGCGTTTTACATCCTTTCATTCTTAATTGTTGTTGAGAAGTAAGCGATTGCAGATCTGTTGTCTCTTTAAATGAACAAGGAGCAGATGGAATTGTTAAATTATTATTGCTTGTTATTGTAGTCAACAGTGGTTGATTGACTGCAGTTGTAATAATCGAGTTTGACAATGATGGCGAAATACTTTGATTTAAAACTGGAATTGAACTTGTCGCTACTACATTAGTTTGTATACATGGCTGATGTTGTTGTTCGACTAAATAAGATGATGGCTTTGAAAGCACCATAGGAGCTATTGAAGATGTAACACTTGGTGTGGAAGTGTTCGTGATCATATTAGAAGATTCACTTGTTATGAAGGATGTGTTTTGTGAATTAGACAAACCAATTTGATTATAATCTTCTATATTGAACTTTCCAGTCTTCAATTTTAAAGGTGTTTGCGAGTTATGCATGCGTTCTGAAATAGTTGGAATAGTAGGCTGTATCGCAATCGATTTTTGATCTGATAAAATAGTTGTAGTTAATGTGGTAACGGTTAAATGTGGACTTGTAGTTGGAGAAGGTTTTGTTGTTGTAATTGATGAACTAGACAGTTTATTAATCAACGGTGTAATCAAAGATATATTAGTGTTTTCCTCTTTCTTTATTTCATCAACTAATTTGTTAGCGATTGTCTGTTGTTCATTATTTGAATTCGATTTGGAAAATTTAGGTATTTCTACTTTCATAACAGTATGTTGTTTAGAAGTCACTTTAGAATTTGTACTAATTGAAGATGTTACAGTAGATGTTGTTTGTACTTGAGTTTGACAGGTTGAAATGACTGAATCAATCAAAGATACTGTATTTGAACTAGTAATTGATGTTGAAATATTTGTGTTAGGCAATTTGATTTCTACTGATTCTAGAGGTTGATTCGAATCAGGTGTTGATCGATCTTTGTCATTTACATTTTTAGCTGTTGAACGTGTTACTCTATTGAACGCCTTATTCAGACTGCTATTTACATTTGCATTCTCTTTACTTGCAATTTGGTGTTGTTTGTTTGTGACACCCATATTCTCATCATTATTTTCAAATGATAATTCATGAGACTTATCATTTTCTTCTCCGTTTGAATTTGAATTCACTTCTTCTTCGAGATCTTGATATTCTTGATTTTCAGTTGCATTCAAACTATAATCATGTGAATCCTCATTGAAAATACCTAAAGCAAAAAATATTTTAAATATGTAAATTGAACACTTATATATAATGTATTATTTTTTTAAAAATTTTCATTATTTGATATTTACCTTTGACAACATCCTCAATTACTTCATCAATTGTAGTCTTGTTAACTTGAGACATCAATCTGGCTGATTTTCTGGTTATTGGTTTGTTGTTACTTGATGATGATAGATCATTCGAATTATTGCTACTTTGATTTCCTTCATTTAATTTTTCATTTTCTATATGATGTTCAGGTGAAGTGCTTAAATGATCTTTTTCTTTCTGTTGCAAACGTATAGTGATCGAAATTTTACCATGTTGACTCAATTCAGTTGTATATTCTTTATCTTGTTCACTTTGTGTTTGTTGACTATTTATTTGTTGTTGAGTCGTATTTGTATTGATTAAAGAAAATGGCGTTTGAGTCATGGGTGTTACAGGTGTTATTTGTTCGAAAAATGTTGACGAATTATTGAGCATATTATTATCTTTATTAGATTCTTTTAATGTGAAATCATTTTTCTGTAGTTCTTGTAGCACATTGCTTGATGCGACTGGTTGTTGTACAGTTGTCTTGTGATGTTCGATCACATTATGTAATGTCAAAGGCATTGCTGGACTGCTCTCTTCCTCCGAATCATTAAATTCGAATATATCATACGGACTAAGATTTTTGCTTGCTTCAGATTTATTTGCAACTGTTTCTTTAATAGCTTTATCTTGTTCAACCCCTTTTTTCTTGCGACCACGTTTACGTTTACCATCAACATTATTCAAAGACTGATTATCATCATCAATGTGTCCAAAGTTTGCTTGTTGATTATCTTCTGAAAGATTTTCATTTGAATAATCATCATGCTGATGTATATCTGTGCTGTTAATCAATCCTCTCGTTAATCTTCTTGTGCAAGTTTTAGCTGATGTACTAGAAACATTATTATTGGGTGATATATTAGCGTTTGTCGGCGATAATGGAGTGTTGTTCTTTAAACCATCTTCACTTTCAGAAGATTTTCTATTCTTGGCACGTCTTCCACGTTTTGGTCGTTGTTCAGCTTGTGAATTTACTTTATTATCAATTGAAGATTCTTCGTTGGACTCCAATTTGTTTTGTGTAGATGAAACCACAGAATTTGGACTTTGTAAAAGTGTATCCGCAGATTGGTCAGAAATATCACTACGAATGATCTCTTTTTCAATTTGATGCAATGAATGACTTAATGATTGCTTTGGTGAAATCAAAGTGTTTGACAAATCATTAGTGTTTGTATTTTTAGTTAAATTATTCCTATTATTTGGTGATTGTTTCAAATCAGTAAGACTGCTTGGTATTTCAATATCAAGTTGATTAGCATCCCTTAAATCTAATAGATTGCCAATTGACGAATTACTGCTTTTTATTTCTTTTTTGTTTTGACTATTTGCATTTGAATCTTCTGAATTAGATATAAATGATGAAATTGATTTTTTCGACTGATCTTCATCGTCATTCAAATCAATAGTTAATTCATTTTCATCAGCACCATAATCGTTATTAAATTGATGATGATTTGATGATACGTCTACAATATTTGGAACTATTTTGGCTTCAATTATTGTAGGTAAACCTTGTAACACGTTATTACTAGTATTAGTTGGACTAAGTATTAAATGCTGTTCTGGTGATGATTTGAGTTTTTGAATTGGTGATGTATTGATGCTTGGCTTAATTAGATCAGATGCGATTGGCGAATCATTATTATTTATACCAGTTATTGCTGAAACTGCAGCCACTGCTTCTGCATTTAACATTGGTGTTTCATCACCGGCTGAATGAAATACATCCGAATCTACACTATTTTCGTTAATATCTTCAGCGATTTGCAGTCTATTTGGTTCTTCATCGTGCGTAAGTAGATGCTTATTAATTGATGATGAAATTTCACTAGACATTTTACGTTGTTGTTGTGATACTGATTGTTGTTGTTTGAATTGTTTGTTAGAATTGTTCGACGATGAATCCACATGAGAAACTTCACTCAAATTATCGTTATTCATCTCTAATTCGGCAAGCAAAGCGCTGACAGCAAGATCATCTTCTTTTTTCCGTTGATCATCCAACTCATCTTTACAATCTGAAATTTTGAATTGAGTTTCATCCGAATCAAGAAATGGATCTTTATTAAAATTGAAAAAAGGAAAAAGAAAAAAAAATAAGACTAATGAATTTTTACAGCTAAATCATTCTATAACATACCTTTAACTTTACCGCTAGTAATTACATTAAAAATTGTAGTTGCATTTTCGTGTACTATTGATTTATTAACTGGTTTCTTATGAGAATTGTGTATTTGTTTATTTGTTGATAAATTAAGATTTGAACTTGATTTGTTAGAACTTGCATTTGAACTGGTACTCAGTCTTTGATTCGAATTAACATTGGTCATTATATCTATAAAAAGATCTTTAACTGGCTCTTTAAATGATTTCCAATTTGAGTTGACTTCTTTTGTTTTCATCATTTCAGCTTCTAGACGTTTAGCTTCAATTGCAGCTTCTTCTTCATATTTACGCTGAACAGGTTGTGGTTTATCTGGCAATTGTTTGTCTGAATTTTTATTATTGCTATTTGAATTTAAATTAGGCAAAATTGATGCATTTTGATTACTATTACTACTATTACTAGAACTTGAACTAAATGAAACACCAATAGTAGGTAAAAATTCATCATTTGAACTCTCACTTGAAATTGAGAACATCATTTCATTAGCTTTCGACAATTTACCCTTAAAATTTGTATCATCTTTAATTGTATTATTTTTTGTCTTTCCATTATCATTATTTCCAAATAAATTTTTGTTGCCAGACGAATTATTTACATCGGTTAGAAGACGCTGGTGTTTGGTTGTAGTGTTTATAAGTTGTTTTTCAGAAAATGGTGATGCAGGTTGTAAAGTTGGGTAATGACTGCTTAATTTATCCATAGTATTGCCGAATAAAGGAGTTTGATGGTTTATTTGAGCAGACGCTGCAATTATTGGTTCATTTTTAATTTCTTTTGTATCGAATAATGAAATATGATCGCTATCTTTGTGATGATGTTCCTTGGTAAGTTTTTTATTTTTCTTTTTGCGATCTTCATTGTTCTCCTTACACTTATCCTCTTTTAATTGTTTGTTATCCTTATTCTTTTTGTGCTGTTTAGCTTGTTGTGAATCGCTAATGTAACTTGACGAAATTAAATCACTTTTTTTAGGTGATTTAATCGCTTTTAAAACTTCTTTGCCTGTTGAATTAGTTAAAGGATGATCCTTAGATGTTATCATTGTATTAACAACTGATGTTGTTGTAATTAAATCACCCAAAGATGATAACATTGGATTTCTTATTGTTTCTTCTTCATCTGAATCCACAACCCAACCAGATTTTCCTTGACTTGATACTTTTAGATAATTATCGAATGCTTCTTCACTTTTAGTAATATCATTCCATTCATCGGATTTAGGATTCTCCATCATTGTTGTAAACCATGGCTCTGTCTCAGTTATGTTATTTAGCATTCGATCTGGAGATAAAAATGTTGTATCTATTTTAGTTGAATTATTATCAAGATCGCTATGCTCATTTTCACTTGATGAATACATTGTTTTGCTAGGTGTGTCACACAATTGATTAAAAGTATGTCCAGAAGTATTTTTCGGTGATTTGTTTTTTATTGTGTTAGGCGTACTTAATATTAAATTGTCAACTTCACTTTCTGAATCACTGCTCTCTCGATCTGAATAATGTTGCTTTGTTGATGTATCATTCATTGTTGTTAGTCGCTCGTTGTTGTGTTTTGATTTTTTAGGCAATGAAGACGATTCTTTTAATATTGGCGATAATTTATCTTTTCTCGATGTTTTTTCGCTTGCTAATTTTTTCTTTTTCTTACTATTAACAGAAGATTTTTTCTCTGATATGATTGATTCGTCTGAACTATTAGAAATTTCTATTTTGCTTTTACTCTCTTTTACACTTGTCTTTGATGAGCGGTCTTTTTCTTTATTCTTTTTAGGTTTCTTAGACGAAATTGTCTTTACAGGTTGTTGTTCAATCTCCGATTCAGAATCACTACTAAACAACGATGATCTACCTTTACTTTCTTCAATCCTAATATTTGATTTTTTATCATGTTTTTCAGTTTTGTTTTTGCTCTTTTTTACTAATGACGATTTTTCTTCCTTTTTTAATTTACTCTTATTTCTGATTTGTTCAGTATCTGAATCGCTCATTTCAAGATCTTCAGTTATTTGTTGTTGATTAATTGAAGATGATTTCACTAAAGCACTACTCGACTTAGGTGACGTCAATCTTGGCGATTGAATTTCTTTGCTCTTATTGTTTGACTCTTTATCTTTTAATTTTGTTGCATTTGTCTGTTCTTTAACTTTGTCTTTATTCTTTTTCCTTTTTTTCCTCATTTGAACTGAACTCATATCATCCGAATCATTTTGTTCATTTACGCTAGATTTAGAAATCGACTGTTTCTTTTCTTCTTTGAAATTCTTATGTGAATCACTTTCTTTATCTAATATATCATTACCTGTTGAAAATTTCTGTAACTTCTTTTTCTTGTTCTTATCATCTTTTCCACTAATTTTAGACTCGATACCTTTTTCATCCTGTAATGAACGCTTTTTACTAATTGTATTCATTTCTTCTTTAGTATCATTTGATTTTTTGTCTTTTTCGAATACGTTTGTAAATTTATTTTTCTTAACCAATGAATGAGATGGTGATGCATTCTTATGTTTTACTGGTGCTTGTTTTGTAGAAGAAATATTTTCATCTGAATCACTCCAATTAAATGCAGCTGATTTTTTTAATTGCTTCTTTTTTGGCTTAATTTCTGTTTCCTTTTCAGAGTCAGAGCTACAATCACTTGATGAAATAGCTGATGAATCAGAGCTTTGTATTTTACGTTTACGATTTACTAATTTGCTTTGATTTAATTTATTTTTGTTTGACGAATTCTGTGCTTTGCTAAATGGAACATCATCATTGTCTGAACTATCACTTTGATGATGCTTATTTGAATGACGTTTTGCAGAAGATTGTTGCTTCTTATTACTAATTGTAACATCATCATCTTCACTAGAACAATTAGTTGACGATTCTGAATCTGAATCAGTATCATGTCCACTTTTACTTTGTTTGCCATAATCAGATTCTGATTTACGATTCATTGAACCTGAAGTACCAGTATTTGTGCTGCCTTTTTGACTAGACCTAGCTTTCACTTTGTCATACATAGAAGTGTAGATTGTAGGTTCATTATTGCCCAATTTTCTCATTTCATTTAAAAACTTTTTATTTAGTTCTAAGGTAGCTTTATCTACCATAAAACCATCAACTTCTATGAATTCATCTTTTGACGATGACTTTTTAGATTTCTTCTTATCCGGTTGTTCTTTTTCTCTTACTTTTTCCTTATTTTTGCTCTTGTCCTTATCTTTCAATTTATGTTCCTTAGACTGTTTATTCATCAAATTATCAAGATCCATACTATCTTTAGATAATTTTTTAGACGATTTTTTATTTACCTTTTCTTTTTCTTTAATATTATGATCTTTGTTACTTGATGATTTCGATTTCTCGATTTTTTCAATTTTATCTTGTTTTTCATTTTTTTCGTGTTTGTCTTTTAATATTTTTTCCTTCTTTTTGACCAGTTTATCTTTGTTATGATCTTTTTCTTTGCTACCATAGTCCTTATTACTTTCTTTATTACTTTCCTTAACTGATTTGATTTTTTCTTCACTTAATTGCTTTTTTGATTCATGCTTATTTGATTGTTGATGATCTGATGATGAACTTGAACTACTAGTTGAAGTTTTCTTTTCACTTTTTTTATCCGCCTTATGTTCTTTTCCATGATCTTTTGCATGCTCTTTTGTATGCTCCTTAGTATTATGATCTTTATCCTTGTGCTCTCTGTAATCTTTATCCTTTGCGTGATCCTTATCTTTCTTTTTAGGATTTTGCTGTGAGTTCGTATTAGTGTTATTGTTATTTGATTTAACATTTGTACAAAACGACGAAGAAACAAATTTACAATTATGTGAAAATTCAGGCAAAGGTAAATCAATCGGTAANNCCTTAGTATTATGATCTTTATCCTTGTGCTCTCTGTAATCTTTATCCTTTGCGTGATCCTTATCTTTCTTTTTAGGATTTTGCTGTGAGTTCGTATTGCAAGATAATGATTTATTTTTTGAATCATTCAATTTATTTAAACCATTTTCTGTTGTGCTCTTCTTTTGCTCTTGTTTTAATAATTCTTTATTCATTGGTGTCAGATTATGTTTTTTGCCCGATTTATCCTCTTTATTTGTGAATTGAGTGTGTACTGTCGATATAGCATGTAATTGAATATTTGTACTGTTGTTAGAATTGTGTTGCTGTTGTGATTGTGCTGGTTGTTGTGGTGTAGTCGAGTTTTGATTGTGAGTAGATGATGAAACATTGGTCATTTGTTTGTTTGAATTATTATTCTCTTTGGAAATCGAACTGGTACTTAACGATCGCTCATCTTTTTTGTTCACAAAATTACTTATCGAATTATTATTTATTGAAACTGTCACCACAGTAGTCATTGTATTTGAATTATGTAATGCATTTGTGTTTGATTGAAATTCTTTAGCTGCCGCTTTAGTTCGAAACAAAGTTGTATGTTGTGACTGAGTTCTGTTATTGTTGTTTGATGAACCTATGCCACTTATTGCATTAATTTGCGGTACAACTGTTTTCACATTATCTTTTGCAACAAAATTTTCTCGAATAATTTCTTTATTATGTGTTGCCGAATCTTTTACATCTTTTACATCTTTTACATCTTTTGCATCTTTTGGTTCATATTTTTCATTTATATTTTCTAATCGTTTACTATCCTGATCGAATATGCTAGACTTAGAAAGCAATGATTTCACAATATCTGAAGGTTCATTAGTTCGACTATTTGTACTAGATGTTGATGTCAAATTTTGAACAGTGCTCTTTTTCTTGATATTGTATTTACTATAATCGATAACAGGTGCACTATGATTTGATGTTGAGGTAGAATTATTTGTGATCGAATTCGACGTTAATGAACTAGCGATCGGTGTAGTCAGCAAATCAGGTGTACTTGGCATTGAATTATTAGCTGATTTATGATTTTGAGTACCTGATACATTACTAGACAATTTTTCATCTAATGCTCGTATTCGTTCATCATATTGTTCAGGTGATACAACAAGACATTCTGAATCTTTTCGATTTGATGTTAAACTAATCTCAAATGAATTATCCGAAGAAATAGATTCACTTTTTATACGTTGTTGATTATTTAATTTACAATTTGGTGAAGTCAAGTTATGAAGTGGACTCATGATTGAATTTTTAGTTGAATCTTTGTTCGAAGATATTGTATTTTGAACACTATTTTTATCATCACATTTCACAGATAATGGCATAAATAGATTTGTGACTGAATTGGACTGATTTGCTTGACTGAATGATAAAGAGTGTAAATTTGTTTCGACATGTTTATTCATCGATACATCATCTTTATTTACTGACTCTTTGCAGTTACCAGTTGATTGATGTGAAATATCATGATTATTAGTGTTATTGTTATTTGATTTAACATTTGTACAAAACGACGAAGAAACAAATTTACAATTATGTGAAAATTCAGGCAAAGGTAAATCAATCGGTAACTGCAGTTTGGGTTTATTTAACAAACTTTGCTCATAACGTCGTTTATGCTCAATGAGATCTATCGAGTTTAATGTATTATGAGACGGTTGATGTGAAATCGGTGATTTGGATGAAGGTGAACTCAAACACTGACTTTGTCTTCTTGACGAACAATTATTTGAAATAGATTTATGATTTAATAAACCTGATGACTGTTCTTCATTTGTTCGATAATGATAATTTTTATGTCTATTTAATCTATATTTAAAAATTAAAATAAAATAAAATGAGTATTTTAATATTTTTAAAAAAAAAATTCTTCAACTTACCTTTCTTTGGATGAATATTCATCGCTTTTATTATATGATAGAGCTTTATCGTCCAAATGACGGTCATTAATAGTTATTTTATTATCACAGTCAAGAGATCGATTATTATGTGGACTAAAACTATGTCCACGCGTTGATTTATCTTCTCTATTTGAACTAAATTGTTCAGATAAACGACGTGATGAATCTCTGTTTAAATGATGATATGATGAAGAACTATTTGTATTTGACCATTGTGTTTGAGGTAGAGGTGGTAGATTTGTATCTCTTGGTGAACTGGTTATATTACCTGAACGACTAGATAAACGACCACTTGTACTTGATGTGGTTGAAGTACTGTTGGATAAAATTGTTTTCTCGTTATTGTTGTTCAACGAGCTTGAAGTGCTAGTAGTGATGATAGAAGATGATGAATTTAGATTGCTTAAAACACTGTTTGTTGAAATAGAAGGTGTGCTTATATTATTATTGGTGGTAGTTGTAGTGTTGATGTTGTTAATCAATGAAGATGAATTACTATTTATCGAATTAGCTGTACTTGATGAACTGCTTAGACGTGAATGAATGTTTGACGTCAATGATGATGTACTACTATTTTGATTATTAGACGATGCTGATACTTTATCATAAAAACTGTTCTGACATTCTCTTGATGCAAAATCAACTTGAAGACGACGATTTCCTAAAGATCTACTTTTAAGATCAGTAAGTGCAGCTTGAGCTATTTCAATTGATTCGAAGGTAACCAAACAATTTCCTCGCTGTCGGTCTACAGATAAACTTTTTATTTGGCCCATTCGAGAACATTGTCTGTTTATCGTTTTTTCATTTGTTTGTTCTGTAATACCATGTATCCATACACATGTTGTAGGCATTGATTTACCAAAGCCCAATTTTATACGATTGGTTGACGTTCCTAAATTTTCACCATCAAGTTGACGCATTGCCCTCACAACTGAACATATATCACTATATTGTATAAATGCATATGTCGATGCACCTTGTTTCTTTATATCAATCTCAATTATTTCTCCAAACACTTCGAAATGGTTTCTTAATTGACTATTTGTGATATCTTTTTCTAGATTTCCCACAAATAATGTTCGTGTTGCTTTTGGATGATATTCATCAAGTTCAGCTTCTAAGGGTCTAAAATCATTGTCTTCACAATCAAGACCCTCATGTGGACTTACTTCAATTTTACAACCAAAAAACTGTTTATCCTTACTTACTTCCAAAGCTTTTTCTACATCTTCATGTTTCTTAAAACATACTACAGCAAATCGCTCTTGACCAACACCTGTCACTTTAACAACAGTTACTCGACCATGCTTTTTGTACTCATGAAATAAGCCATCTTTAAGACTGGAATCTGTTGATCGTGCTGGTAAATTACGCACACAAATGGCTAATGGTTTACCCTTTGAATTAAGATTATTACTGCTACCACTTTGTTGTAAGTCATTTAACTTATCACTATTTAATATACAATCTGAAGAGAGACCATTGCTACCATGATCGCTTAAATACTGCTGTGAATGTGATCTCTGAATTGCACTAGAAACATTATTGTTGTTTGATGAACATAATTGATTGCTTGTCAATGTTTGATTATTGTTACTAATTTGATTTGATGTCTGCAAATCACTATTTGTAGAGTTTGATGATCTGTACGCTGATGTTGACCTAATTGAACCACGGCTTGAAGACTGTTTTCGTGATGTTGAATAAATTGGTGGTGAAATTGAATAACGTCTACTGCTCACTCGACTCGATGAAGCTGTGGACAAATTAGATGATGAGCTGCCTGGTGATAGTGGTGCACTTTCATCATCTACTGGACTGTGTGTATTATTAATATGATGTTGTGAAGAATGAATGTTGTATTGATGATTTGTATGACTACCATTATTATTCAAATTGTGTGAATGAGATGAGGAGTGATGAATTAATGATAAATTACCGCTAAATTTATTATAAATTAATTAATAAACAGAAAGAAAAGTTTAAATTAATATCTTTTTTATTTTGAACAATATAATCACAAAAATAAAATGTTTGAAATAATGTTTATAATATATATCTTACCTGATATTATTTAAACTTAAATTGTGTGAGTTTGATCCGCTCGAATTATGTGAAGATGAATGATGATTATGATGATTATTGAACGAATTTGATGACGACGAATGATGTCGACTACTTTGCTTATACTCCCTAGATTCTTCAACATCTGAACAACTCATCGAACTTGAACACCTGTTTGTCGATCGATGATCACGATTATAATGTGATGAGTGTCCATGAGAACTGGATTTCTTTCGTTTCTTTTTCTTCTTCTTTGATTTTTTACTACTGCTTGATAAATTAATTGAATTTGCAGAAGAGGTATGATTATTTGATTTCTTATTAGTCAACATAGTTAATGATGAGGTAACTGAAGAGTTCAGTTGATTAATTGATGATTTATCATTGCTTCTTGCAGTTACTGATCCAGTTTGGTGAAATGATGAAGAAGATGTAGGTGAGGTCACAGTTCGAGTTGGACTGATACTGTTTATATTATTTGTTGAATTATTATTGTTGCTTATCAAATTAGACGTTGACACCACAACGCTGGAAAGCGTAGGATTTGTTTGATTGTTCATCAATTGATTAATAACACTGTTTGAACGCTGTACACATGAAGAAGATTGAAGTCTTTGGTTTATGGATGAACCACTATTCGACGTTAACAAATTGTCATCTAGCTCATTGTTACTACTATTACTTGAACTACTTGTATTTGTCAATATTAAATTAGAAGGGTTGTTCGAATATCTTGATTCGGTACGACCAGTTGTGCTATATGGACGAAAAGGATGACTGCTGGTTCTGAATAAACAACAAAATTCAAATTAGTATGTGATAAAAATAAATTGTAAAATAACAAATAAAAAGTTTTTAGATAAAAAAAAAACAAAACAAAAATATGTTGCACTTACCTTTCTGTTGGATCATGATGATTTCGACCATTTAATCGTCTATTATCATCATTATATATATAATGCCTTTTGTATCCATTATCATTCGACACTCTTGTCTCGTAGACCCTTTCCTCGACCAATCTAAGAAAAAAAAAAAAAGAATTTTTAATTTGTACATAAAAAAATAAATATTGATTTTAAAAATCTTAAAGACATTTTTTTAACCTTGGTCTAAAGGCTGGTTTTCGAAACGACATTTGAATAAGGGGAGAAAATAAACTTTGAAAGTTTATGAAAATAAATGAAACGAGTTTTGGTGGGAAACGTATCGTTTAGGTGTAAGTGATTTATATTGAGACTCATTTTTCAAACACAGATATAAGCAATAGATCGTTTATTTAACCGCCATAATTTTTTAAAATTGAAATTGATTCAGATCAAAAGGTCAACTTTAATTTTTTATTTGCTTCTAATATACACATAATCATAAATTAAAAAAAAAAAAAAACAACAAATTCACTTATATTTACTTTAACGATTAAATTAATTAATTATGTGAATTGGGTGATATAAAAAGTAATAACAGATTCACAATTCATAGCACAAGAATTCGAGTACACAGGGCCTAATAAATTTAAGAGCCACATAAAGACACAGGTGATTATGAACAAGACAATAAACAATTAGTGCTGAAAAAAAAAGATAAAAAGAAAAAAAAAAAGAATAAACACTAATTTCTCTAACTTGAAATTAAAATGATTTAGTTCAAATAATTTACAAAATGTTGCAATAAACTAAGAAAAAAAGGTAATTGAAGTGAAAAGCAATGAGACACGAAAATAGACTAAATCAAGCATGTCTTGAGACCTCGTTTAAATTTAAATAAACGTGTGATTCATCTATATACAAAGTTTATCTTTCATTCACCCTAATCCACAATCTTATCAATCTATTTGCACACTTTTTAGTTAAAAATACTTATTTATCCTACATAAAATTTTGCAAATTTTAAAACAAATGGCTTTTTGATCAATGTGTGATTCAGACTCTTTGAATTCACTTGAAAGAGAATTTTTACTAAAAATTTTGAAAATATTAACTTTTGAGCCGATTTTTCAAGCCGTATT
>BLXL01010024.1:0-30669 GCA_023170135.1 Acarapis woodi | reverse complement strand
TTAAAGCTTTGATTAGTCACATTATAACTGTTATTATTATTTGTACTGCCACTACAATTAATATTACTAGTGTTGCTATTATTATTTTTATTACTACTGCTATTACTGTTATTATTATTGATTAATGAATATGACGCATTCTCGACATTATTGGTGCAATTTATGTTCGAACAATTTGCGTATATTAAACTGTTATTAGGCAAATTACGATCTGACTCAATATTAGATGCTAATTCAGATCGAATCGACATTGTTGATTCCAATTTTTTAATTTTTTTGTTAATTTTTGTACTTAAATCATAGTGCATATTGCAATCATTATTTAAATCACCAGAATCAGACATTCGAATTCTTTGTTTATTATTTTTAGATATAAATTGTTCGCCACGTTGGTCATTTAATTGTTTAAATCGGCAATGATTTTTTTTATGTTTGCGTAAAGATGACGGATCTGTGTATCTTTTCTGACAGCCAATAATCTCACAAGCATAGGGTTTCTAAGATAAAAATTAATATATGTAATGTTCATATTATAATTTTAAATTTCATTATTTTTACCGGTATAAGATGTGTTCTTTGATGTTTAGCTCTATCACTACTATTTGAAAATGTTTTTGAGCATCCTTTTTGAATACAAGCATACGGTTTCTCACCTGTATGAGATCTCATATGAATTTTCAAATTTTCTTGTCTTGAAAATGCTTTTGAACAATTACCGAATGTACATTTATTAGGCTTCTCACCTATTTATTGTTAATATGTATCATATATATTATTGATTGAAAAAATAAATAAGAATCTAAATTATTTATTATTAATCAAACAATAGTGTAATTCACCTGTATGTGTCCTAATATGCTGATTTAATTTGTATCTGGCATTAAATGGTTTCCGATTTCTAGGACAATTTAACCAATAGCAAATAAATTTATTACTATTTTGATTAAGCTCATCTTCTCTCATTCTCAAAGTAACAAAAGAATTTTCCAGAATTCGATTCTGATCTAAATGAATTTTATCTATATGTTGCCCCTAAATTAAGAAAAAAGCTTTATTAAATAAAACAAAAAGAAAAAAATTTTACGACATCATTTTTAGATACTACTCACTAAATCTTTCTGTGATATGAATATTGAATTGCAATTTTGCCATAAGCACACAATGCTAGGATGCACTTGATTGTCAGATGATGAATTAATCAAATTCGAAAGATAGTAAAATGAACTTTCATTATCATCCTTTGCTTGATTATCAGATAAAAAATTTTTCACTTCTTTTGTTTTATTTAATCTCTCATTATTATCTTTAGCATTTATAAAATTTAAATTATTTTGATTGGTCATTAAATTGTTATCGTTCGGACTTTTTAATTCAGTAGGTGAATTGATAGAAGATGAATTGTTTATTTGGATGTTGAAATTATCCATTGTACTAAATTGTTGGTTCTTTTCATAAACATATGAATCGTAATTAGAAGATATTGCAGTACTATTATTCAATAAAATTAAATTGTTCATTTTTTCACAATGAGAATTAATTTGTAGAGAAGACGATGAGTTTAATTGTTTTGACACATCTTTAAGACCCATCGACATATTAGCCTTGTCAACTAAATGAAGATCATCTATAATTAAGGGATTTTTGAATGTTGTTCCAATTTTGAAATCATTTTTCGATGCTAAACTTAAATTGTTGAATGAAGGCATCTTAAATGATGAATCGCAAAAATCCATTAAATTTGAAATTATATTTGTATTTAATTTCTAAATCAAATTTCGTTCATTTTTCATAAACTCTATATTAGATCGATAATAATTTTGATGTTTGAAATTCAAGGAACTTGTCCAAATCGATTCACTAATTNNCCTAATAACAGTTTAATATACGCAAATTGTTCGAACATAAATTGCACCAATAATGTCGAGAATGCGTCATATTCATTAATCAATAATAATAACAGTAATAGCAGTAGTAATAAAAATAATAATAGCAACACTAGTAATATTAATTGTAGTGGCAGTACAAATAATAATAACAGTTATAATGTGACTAATCAAAGCTTTAATAATGAATTCAATTGGAACAATGCAATAGTGCAACGGAAACCAATCAGTCAACGGAATGAACGATTATCGAGTCAAAGATTGTCTAGTTCATTTAGTGGAAAATTTTCGTCATTTTATTCAACATTTGGTGTGGCAACTGAAGAAATGGGTGATGAAAATTTAAATAGCGATTCAATTTATCCGCAATCAAATTCTCATTACTCATCGCCAACTGTATATCGAACAAACTCTAATATACAAAGAACATTTTCAGCACCAACGAGTCCGAATCATTTATATTTTAATCAACAATCAATGTTAAACTCTAGTCCGAATTTCGAGGATAGTTTTATAGATTACGATAGGCAATTAAATCAACAGGTGAATAATTTCTATTCAAATTATCATGCTGACACAAATGCAATTCAACAGGTTCAAATGACTTCCGGTGCAGAACAAATAAATAACTATTTTCAATTTTATCCAGAACAACAAAATCAAAATAAATACGAAACAGGAGTATATTATTTGTCTAACCAATCGAATTGATGAATTTCATTCATTATGATATTTTCACTTTTAGTTAAGACTATTTGTGTCTGTTTTGTTCTTTGATCTAAAAATTATTTAGAATTAAAAAAATTTAGGATTTTTTAAAATTAAATTTTTTCAAAATGAAAACAGGTTATCATAATGAATAATCAAAATAATAAAAAAAAAATTTTTAAATAAAATTATCTTAAAAGATGTAAATTCCACTTCTAGCATTCTGATATATTTATAATTTTTTTTGCAGCCTTATTAAAACTACTTTATTTTTTGTTCATTTGAGAACATACTTAGTATGTATTTTAATATAATTTTGATTGTAAAGCTAAGAAAAATGTGAAACTATTAAACCATGAAAACCATTCATTTATAATTTCCGCATCAGAAAAACGCTTTTTTTTTACTTTTTGAGTTTAGAGATAATACAGAAAAGTACGAAGAATTTATTTTGAATTTCAAATAGATAAAAATTTTTAAAATGATTAAGTTCAAATTCGAAACCCTAAAAAATTACCAAATAATTTTATGAAAAAAAAAATTAAAGATAAAATTAGCCCGTCCTAAATTGATTACCCAGGAAAATATTTTTTTTTAATCGTTACAAATAATTCAATTTAAAATTGACCCAAAGACAAATCCGCAAAAAATAAATCACTCATCAAATCTATAGTTATAATTTGATTTCAAAAATTTACCTGAATTATTCAACAAGTTATTTTTTTTTTTTTGACTATTTTCGACTCTTTAATATTGTTCATCTCGGACAAATAAATTAAATTATATCAAAAAAATGATGTACAAAACTTATGGAAAGCGCAGAAAAGGTTATTTTGAGTAAGTAAAACATAAATGGCAGAAAAAACCAACAAGTAAATTACTGATTCTAATTATGTGACCAATTGTGATGCTAAATAAAAAAATTCTGTTGATTGTTGAATCAAACAAAATTATTTACATAAACTATAAATATTTTTTTTTTCGTTTTACAAATTACAAATCGAAATTCAAAAAAGAAAATGCATTCTTAAATATATTGAAAATCTGGCACCACGTTCAAACCTTTTGGAGCGATATTCAATAAAGAATAAGTTGATCTAAATCTAAAAAATTGAATTATCTGAATGAAAATATTTGAAAAAAAAAAATGGTATTCGAACAAAGTATTTATTTTTCACTCTTTACCCAATTTTTCGCTTTCTCAATCAAATCAAGTTGATTTTTAGATTTACCGAATTTTTCAAAATTGGGCCATTCTTGTGATGAATTCTGTTTAAAAAAGCGAAAAAATTAAATATTCATGTAATATTATTTATAAAGATTAAATGACTTACATTTGAATTTTTAGGCTTTATTTTGCCGTTCATCAAATTACTTTGTCTAATGATTGTTAAATTATTGAAATTATTACGCTTTCCTATAATTTGTTGATGATTTTGAAACAAATTATCATGTGAGATTGTTGTAGACAATGATTTAGTATTACGTTCAGCTAATGAGGCAAACGGTAAAAACCGTCTAGCTGTTATGATTTTACGATCTCCTAAGAGATCAGTTTGCATAGATTCTTGGTTGAACATATTAGAATTGCCATTTGATTTGCCTTGAGAGTTCTTATTAAATTGTTGTGCATAGTAATAGTGTTGCTGATTCCATTTCTTAGGTGTCAAACAATTTAATTGAGATATAGACAAATCTTCATTCGATGATGTTTGCACGCAGAAACTTGAATTTGAACAACTTAAATCTTGATGTGAACTTTCATATGAATTGTGATAATAATAGTTATCTAATTCGTCTTGTATAGTATCATTTAAATAAAAGGGAGAAGAAAACACGTTAATAGATGAATCATGCAAAACCGACTTGCTCTAGAGGAGAAATTGTAAATATTATTTAATAAAACAATATTGAATATAAAATAAAGTCAAAGTACTGACAGGTGTTTCACTCGTGTTAATTGTATTTAAAGTATCTGATGCAAATCCACTGTCATTCACATTCTCTGCCAATTGGTTTGCTAATGACTTTCTAACACGTTGAATATTAACGTTCTGATTTGATTAAAAATTTAAGATTAAATTTCATTTCACATTAATATAAAAATTTTCATAAAACTCACCTCCTTGTTGTTTGAGTTAGTATTAAATTGATGATTATGTTGATTTGGAGATGTTTTAGAAGGTGTTTTGAAGGCCATCCACACATCATGATTTGGACTGAATGTCAACTTTTTAGGTGTAGTATTGAAGCTTGCAATTTGTGTTAGATTGCATTTAAGAGGTGATTGCTTCGGTGTGTTCAAATCTTGAGAAATATGATTAATTGGAGTTGAAATTGCCATTGCGCGAATATTATTATCGATTGATGAATAGGGAGATTGTTGTGTTCCATTCTGAACAATGGCCATTGAGGGAAGTTTAATTGGTGAATTATAATAATTATAATCAATTAAAGATTTGTTCATTGAGTGGTAATGATGTACCGTAAGAGGTTGTTTAACAGGTGAACTAATAGAACTTAATACATCAGCCATATTTAAATCATAAAATGTACCATTAGCTGATGCGGCCAACATTGCAACTTCTTTTTCGAGCGCCTCTTCATTGAGTGGTGTGAGTAAACCACTAAGATCAGCCAAATTATCATTTGATGCTTCGTTGTTGGGTGAATTGAAACACTGTACAAGACTATTAGATTCATATATTGATTGATTAGTTTGATGAACTTTATAATTTTGATCACACACTAAACTAGAACATAATGAATGTCCTTGTTGATTTGAGAATTGTGCCGTTGCTTGAATAGTGGTCTGCGAAAAGTTACAAATTTGAAAAAGCGGTTGTGAAGGTATTGTTGATTGGACAATTGTTGCACTTATGTTATCATTAAAATTATTCAAACTATTCAAGTTATTAAGATTGTCCGGTAGATGGCTGTTTAATGATGAATTATCCGAAAAATCATTAGATTGTTGTACTTGATCCAAAGTAGAGTTTACACTTGAATAAATAGATGAAGCTAAATGATGAGTATTTTGGTAAATTTGATTGAGTTCATTTGATGGTACGAGATAATTTGCAGATTGTATAAATGAGTTGGCTAGATCACTGTCAGTTAATGAAAGCGTTTGATTATTATCAGGTTGATCACCTGTTGCTTGCGGACTAAAAAGTGAAGTTTCATCACTTTTACTATTGTATTGTTCATCATTTGTGTTTTTCGTCTTACGTTTACGGCGAGATTGTGGCACATCTGTCAAACCTTTTTCTAACGCTTCGGCTTTTCGTTTTAAGGTTGAATTCCAATGATTTTTGATTGCGTTATCTGTACGACCATTTAATAGTTTGGTGATTCTAGACCATTGATTACCGTAACGTTTATGCGCATCAATTATAGCTAGTTCTTCCTTTTCAGTCCAAGCAGCCTTATTGATTTCCGGATTAAGATGATTGTGCCACCGCTCTCTACATTGTTTACCAATGCGACCATTTAAATATTTTGCAATCACAGTCCATTTCTTTGGCCCATATTTACTAACTAAATCAATCACTTTTCTATCCTCCTGTGTAGTATTTATGAAAAAATAAATAATTAGCAGGTACTTCATGCATGAATATTTTTGTAAAAGATCAAAAAAGAGAAAATATGTAAAGAAAGAGTAAAATATATATATAGGCGCGGAGAATCAGATAAAAACAAGTGATTGTGTGTGTTGCCTTTTAGATTTGAAATAAAAGACCTTTTAATACTCTGCAAACACACTCTTCAAGTGTCATTCAAATCATTTTAAACAAACTAGAACAAAGTACAAATTCTCGATCTTATATTCACCTAAAAAGTAAAAAAAAAAGAGATAAATAAGTTTTGGCGCACTTTCGTTTCATTAAAGAATAAAAAGCCTTTCAAAAAAAAAAAAATGTCTTGAAATTGAAAACTAACCTCTTTAGTCCAAGGACCTTTGACTAGACTTGGATTCACGACTTTATCCCATCTTTGTTGACATTGTACATCAGATCGATCTTGAAAGGATCTGGAAATTTCACTCCAATTCGAATCACCGTATATATGAACAAGTTCTCTCAAACGATCATCTTCTTCCTTCAGCCATCTACCACGATTGAAACTTCGACGATTAACATTCGTACTAGTGTTATTTGTTGCCGATTGGTCCGATTGACTAAAAACATTTGTGTTCGATTGACTATATACACTTGAATTTATAGTTGACTGACATGAAGATTTATCCATTTTTTTCTTGTAGGGCTAGGGGTTTGAACCTTTCGATAATTTTCTAAATAAATCAACGAAGATAATAATTAATAGCAACAAAAAAAATAAATAAATAAATAAAAATTGTAACAAAATACAAACAACTTGAAAAAGTTATTAAAGCACATTAGGTCAATAAAATAAAGATAATGTAATAGAAAACATATCAAGTAATCATGAAAAAAATAATCCATTAACAAAAATTAATTATTCGCAAAATGAACGAAAGGACTGCTGTCATGAATTGACAGAAAGCAATAGGTAAGAAAGTATATTTTTAGATGAATGATTGGAAGAAAAGCAAATTTAAATTTTTGAAATAAACTTCATCATAACACCATTCGAAAAGACTACGACTAATGACATTTTTTTATAATGAGAATGCGCATCAAATCGATAGCTTTAACCCGAAAGCCAATCAATTAATTAAGTGTCTGATTTCTATGCTCAGTTTTAGTTAACTTGATTTTTACATGTTCAAAATATGATTTTTGACCTTTTTTTTTTTCATCTCAACAACCTAAATTTAAATATAAATAATATTTATTTGAGAGAGAACCGAAGCAATTAGATTTGAAACTATTTATGCCTAATAAAATTTCAAAAATTAAAGTTTTTAATTACGGAAATTTTTTCGGACTCTTGAATAATGTTATAATTCCTTTTATTGTAAAAATAAAGTAACGCGAGAAATTTCAAAGCTCATGCTCGAAATATATCACAATTTCGAAAATTTCTGATAAAAAATAAGTAAGTATCGTATATTTAATAGATTGAAATTCAAATTATACTAAAATTTGAAAAAAATTCTTTGAAAATATAATTTTTAGATAAATTTGCAAAAGATTTTAAAGAAATGTCTTTGAATAAAAACAAAATTTGGAAATTTTTCTTAAAATTGTATGAACAGAATTGCTTTAGTAGCTATAAAATCGTCGATGCGATTTGCTAAATTAGATATTTTTTAAATGAAATTAAATTAAAATCTTGACAATTGAACCCTAATAACAGAATAATGAAAATTTCATAAAGATGAGACTATTTTTTTAATCATATATTTTGTCGAAAAAGAAAATTAGATGTATTCAAAGAAATTTTGCAGATGAATTCTCGGAATATAATCATGTTTTCAATGCATACAACATAATATGTTGACATTTCAATCAAATTAAATTTATTAAATTCAATCATTTGCTGAAAGGTTTCTCACCTAATAAAATTTCATTCTCTTGATTAATAATTTGATGAAAATGATGTGGAAATAATATTGTGAAATAAACCAGTGTTAACGATAACTTTCGATTACGATTTGCTACTAATAATAATTGATTTAAAAATATTTTGTTGCAATGATCAAAATAAAGTAATAAGTTGATTTTATACAATTTGCGTAACGTTTTATTAAGATGATTATGAAATGATCCAAAAATAATTAATAGAATTGGCGGATGAGTGAGATTAATTAGAAGTGATTGAGATATCAAGATTTGAGTATTATTAATGTTAAGTAGATAAGTTTAATGGATTTATATATCAATTAAAACATTGTTATGCAGATCATCTGGATAAGTATTTAAGAAAAACTAATGATTCAGAATATTTAGAGAATGGCACAATCAGCAATATTCGATGTGAAAATATATTTATAAAAAATATAAAGGTGGAAAATATAATCAGGTGTGAATAAAAAAGCATAATATGAACAGCTTCAAAACGTGATAAGTAGATCCTTGAACATAAATATTATCAACAATGATTCGATATAAGGATTAATTTTTCTACTAAATTGATATTTAAGGATGCAAAACAAATAAATTATCGATTCTAACAAAATTTAAATGAACACATAATAGAAATTACAAATTAAGAGATTCATAAAAAGAACTGATTGCTTTTTCAGTTTTGAAGCAAATTGAAATTTTCATTTAATTAAATCTAACATAATATCGTTTCACATAATTTCATTTAATCTGAGTACTTTTACTATTAAATGAGCACAATGATTAAATAACTAGAGTAAAAATTTAGGTCTCTGTTGGTGTTCATTAAGCAGAGAATCTAGCATAGCTTTTGATACGCGCCTTTGTAAACAAAAGCCGTCACATACTTTAAGCAATTTTCAAAAGAATTCAAATCTGTTCTTCAACAAAAGCAAGATTTTAGCGCCAAAAACGTTGTAAATAAACTCACGCTCCATTCAAAAAATTAAAGAATCAAGAGTTTGCGCATTGTAAAGGGGCATACAAAAAAGTGCGCGAATTTTAAATTTTGCCATATTAGTAGTGCTTGTGATTGTTAATTAATTTAATTTTATTTTTGTAAGAAATGTCATTCGAATACAAAAATGAATATTTTAAATATTTTATATATAAATAGCTTCAATTTTTATATTAATAGAATGATCAAAATTTATTTCAAAATTGTCTGTTAGTTAGAATGTCCAACTAGTTGAATTAAATTAACATTTGAACAAAATATTTTTACTTTGAAATCCAATAAATATATCTATTTTTTAAATAAATAAAAAATTTATTATAAAGCCAAGTTTGAAATAAATTGAAAAAAATTTTAAAAACAAAATCTTATCTCTCAAATTATTCCTAATTATTTAAAGCACGACAAAGCATTATTATTCATAATATATCGAAAAGTATTCGAAAGGAATAAAAATTTTTAAAGTTTTTCACAATTCAAAATAAATATATTTCATGTTCGAATTGAAATATAAATCTTTGTTATTTTCTAAACTCAAAGGTACACTTGTAGAGTGAAAAAGTGAATATCTTAAACCGAGAATACACTTATAAGTCGGTCAATTAAATTAAAATTCAATATAATTTCAATAAGAAAAAAAAGGTGATTTTAACATTTTTTTGCCTATCGACTCATTCAAAGCAGTCCTTGATATAGAAGTGCAAATAAAAAAATTTACCTTTGATACATTCAATGCCACATAATACATTTGACAAACAAGCTTGACTTGAAATACAATAAGTGCACATATTAATGGTTACCTATTTGAAAAAAACTTAGTCTAAACATTGATTTACGTTTTCAGAGCTTTGAAATCACTGTATATAAAATTTAACCTAAAAGGTCTGTATTCGACAAGAGTTTCTTAAAATTAATAAAATATTTTATGAAATACACAAAAAAATAAAATAAATAAAAAATGATTGCGATTTTGGTAGAAGAGGGTATTCAGTTAGAGAATTATTAAGAAAATTTTACGATAAAAAATTACAAAAATCTAAATCCTAAAAATGTTACTATAAACGCCATTCAGGTTATGCTAATAAGTAACTGGCACCTGCATATTTTAAAATTTATCTGGAATAAATTTCAAATTATTTAAAGTATTGATTAGATAAAAATAAAAATGAATTATGAATCTAAAATGAGGTAATGATGAGATTAAATCAAATCAAGCATTCTTTAATTAGACAAAAATTTAACAGACTAATAGAGAATTTTTTACAATTTAATCTTTTTATAAATTTTGAAATTGATACGTGCATGATAATTGCTCTTTAAACTTGAAAAAGTAATTTTACATTCTTTAATTTATCTCTGAAAGTACTTTTTTTGCAAATTATTATTTTGTGAAATTGCTGTAAAGTAAAAAAGGATTGCTTTTATTTTTAGAAAATTTTTAATTTATCGGAGGATCTCAAAAAACCAATATGCCTAAAATCACAATTATTATTTTTTTTCAATTTTAGCTAAAAAAAAATTATCAAAAATATTTTTCCTAACAGTATTGCACAATTTCGTCATTTATCTCAAAAAAAATAAAAAAGAATTGTTGATTTAAAATAATGACCTCAGCATTTAGTTTCTGCATAATTTTAACACAAGTAGCTTTTCGCTTAGAAAGATTTTAAATTATTTAAATTGTTTTGAAGAAATAAATTTTATTTAGTAATTAATGTTTAATTTGAGCTCTGATATTTTGTAGATTTATTTTTTTTTACAATTTTGAAAATTTCTATATGAAATTTTATTGATTCGTCTTTACAATAAGTTTGAATTCGATTTAACAATAATTTGAAATAATTTATTATATTCAGTCTTTAAGCACAAATATATATTATTGTGAATATTTTGATTGTTCTATGTAAGATGCAATTTTAAGCTAATTTACAAATTTTAAAAAATTTATAAATTATTTGAGGCTAGCCGACAAAAATAAAAAGCTTCTAAAATAGTAATATAATGATATTATTGAGAAGATGAAAGAATAAAGGAGGAGCAGATGCACTTTGAAATTAATTTTTGAGACGCATATTGGAGGTAATATTTTTCACTGAAAACTCTAGAATTATTTAGCTATATCGAATTATTCTAAATGTTTAAATCTCGAATTTTTTTTATTGATAAGTTGAAATTTTTTTCATGGAAGCCGATATTTGTTCATTCAATAGAATTGATAGTTAAACTATTGTGAAATTATTTTTTGCTAAATCAAGCTTAATAATTTTTAATTAAAAAAACTAATTATTAAACTTTTGTGCGTGGTAAAATCATTAAACTACTATTGATAAAATGGAAGGCTGATACATCTTATCCACTAAATAAAAACTATTTTAATAATTTTTTGAATACGATTTTCTTCCTGCTTGCTAGATTTATAATTTATTCAATAGATTTTTTATTATCTGTTTTTTTTCTACGTAAGTGTTGCACTTTTTCAAAAATTTTATTTATAATTTGTAAAACTAGATAAATATTTTTGAAATCCTGAAACTAATACTTATTTTTGAAAATTAGCAAAGAAATGATTAAGTCACGCGAATCGGAAACAGAAATTTTTTTTTTTGAAATAACTATTTATTGTTGAATGCAGTTATATAGATTCAAAAAATATATCAAAAACTAAAAATTTAACATCCTTTGCTATAATAATATAAAAGACAATATTCACAATTAAATTTTCTCTCGATACAAATTGAAACTAAAATATATGCTGGAAGATTTGTTTCCCGAAGATTAGTGCATATTTAATGGCTAGTCAATAAGATCTCATCAAATAAAGGAAATTCAATTACAAATCAAGCATGAATGTGGGAATCTAAAAAAAAAAAGCTTACTTATTTTTTATCGTTTTATGTAGCATGCTTTCGAAAATTGGTCACTTAAAAATTTGAAAAATTTTAAATAAAACAATGTATCATTGATTTAGAGAAAAGAAAATCAATAAAATTTTTGTTGCAAAATATCAATCATTACGAAATAGGTTCAATTGTGTAATTAAAATTAAAAATTTATAGGACATGAAATTTTAATTTGAAATTAAAAAGAAATTAACTTAATTTCAGAATGATAAATTTATTTCATTTTCGATAACAGTCAAATTATTTAGTAAATTTTGTATTTTAGATAAGATCTCCTAATAATTATTAAGTTTTTATTTCATTTGATCCACAAAATTTGAAAAAGTCATTCTGTTCAAAAAACAATAAATCAATCATGTATTACAACGAATTTAGCTACTAAGAAAAATTATTCATTAATTGTTGAACTGCAAGTGGAAATGCAAACAATATAATTTGTTGAAATAAAAAAGGTTCATAAAAAAATATCGAAAAGCAACGAAATTTCATTTAAATTGCTGTTTTTCTATTATACGCCCTCTTCTATTTATTTGTTACATCAATATAAATAAAAAATGTATATTATTTCTGATTTCGAAAAATTTTGTGCTTATTAATAATAGTGCAAAAAATCTAACGTTGTTTATCAGAAAGCTTATAATTTTGGCTTACAGAAAACGAAATTTGCACATGAAAGAAAATTTTCGCCCTAAAATATCAAATTTTATTAAAAATTAGTTTTAATTAATTGATTTTATTGATTAGAATAAGAAATAAATTTTTTTAATTTAAATTTTAACATTTCTTGGAATGGATCAAAGACATTATTAAAAATATGATTATTGAATGTGATTACATCAACTAAAAATTAAATAAATATTATAATTCATCTTGCATTTATAGCTCGATTGCAATATTTATAAAATTTACTTCAATTTTTATTTTTGATAAGAATTAGAACTCAATTAGTTTTCAAATGCAAAATTGAATATAAAAAGCCATTATTTCAATAAGATAATAGTTTAAAAGGTAAATAAGTAACTTGAGTCTAATTTATCACGAAAAAATAAATAGAATATATATTATTCGTTTCATAAGGTTATTAATACAATTAAATCTATATTTTAGAGTTCGACGTAAATTAGGTATAATAAATAAAATAAAATTTCTGAACAACCTATTTTAGAATTGAGATCTAAAAGCCGCTAATTTCTAACACAGAAAAATCTAATAAAATTAATACAATTTAAAATTTTAGATCCAATTTTATATGGTAAATGAAAAAAATACAAAAAAAGTAAGAATCTATAAACAATATTGATACCATATTTTTGAAAAATTTTCATGGATTTCAGGGATTCGATTTATTTTAGAAAAAAAAATTTGAGCATGAAAAATATCCAGAAAGCATTCTCAAAAAATACTATACATATATTTTTTACGTTGAATAAAGATAGAATGAAATAATCATAATGAAATTTAAAATATTTTTTTCGATATTTGAAATAGAGCATGAAATTTGAGGTGAATCAATAAAATAAGAGTAAAAAAATGTTATCTGAAAATATTTGTCAGGTATATAATTTTAGAATATAGATTAAAAATTATTCACAAATTTTTTTATTGATTTTGTTTAAATGAACGATTTTAATGTAATACGAGAATTAAATATCTATCTGATTTTAAAATTTTTATTACTGCAACTTTTGTATCAATAAATATACTTATATTATTTCTATATTAAATTTATTTTTTTAACAGATGGCATTAAAAATAATTTAGTTTATTTAATAAATTGTAAATAAAAATAAATTTTAGAAACTCTCCAAGAAAAAATTACATGATAATCTATTTTTATGAATTTTTTTTGAAAAAACCATGTAAAACATTTGATATCAATTTAGGTAATTTAAAATTTTAAGAACATTAGCATTATAAGCTGAATAAATCTGGTTTTTTTTTTTTTTGCGAAAGTAAGAATATTAAAAAAAAAAAGTTTTAAAAGCAAGAGTGAAATATTTCAAGAAATTAGGGCATTCATCAGTGATGCAAATAATTGATGAATCTATAATAGTTGACAATGATCTTTTTTAATAAATCCGTATTTTTGAAATTATAGCTAATACTCGTAAAACTGGTTAAGAAAATCAAAAAGAATTGAAAAAAATTCAAAATTTTGCGATTTCAATTAGGAAAGTATTGTTGTCCCAATATTTGCCAATGCTTTTACATTTAAATAGAACAATTTTAAAATATTTACTTTTTCCTGAAAATCTATTCAAAATTATATTAGCATGATATATTTGTAGATCTGAATATAAATAGGTAAACTTTATATATTTATTGAAATTCTATTTTCAAAATTTTTTAAATAAGTCACTTTTTTGAAAATTCCTTTTCCTGGTGATTTTTCGAATGAAAATTTCAATATAAATAATATACATAATTTAATGCATCATTATTATTAGTGATATTTTTAGCTATGTTTTCGATACGAAGAAGATTGAAAAGGAAAAAGACTCTAATTTTTAATCCACTCTATTAATTCCACTCATTATCAAATATATTTCTAAGAAAAGCAAACTTGCTGATTAATTGATTTCCAATAATTGTTTTTCGTTTTCTGTATGGCATGAGAAAATATTGGAAAATCAATCATATAAATATTTTTTTTTCAGGCATAAAATTCATTTCAAAACATGTCATTTTACTTGGTATTCAAAAAAATTAAGTTAAATTTTATACAAATAATAAACTTATTAACCATTTTAGGAATCAAATATTTCATTAGATTCGCCCGAAAAAATCCAAATTTTTAAATAAAAGTTTTCACGATAAATTCTATGTTGATTTATAAAAAAAATTTTCTTCAACTATTTTAAATGAGAATGCATGCATTTTTTTTCAACTTATGATCATTTTTTTTTTTTTTACATTAATCTTAGTAAAATAAAATTCATAAAAAAAAATTGAAAATAATTCGCCCGATGATTATATTTTGTTATTGTTTGAATTACATGTTTAATATGTATAAAAAAAATATTATGAGAAAGAATTTTTGCAATAAAAAATTAAAGAAATGTAAGAAATAAAAAGACGAAAAAATTTTTACTAACGATAATAACACGTGTTATTGAGAATCACAAAAATTGAAAATGATCATATTGGAATTTAATTTGAATTTTAAAATAAATTTTTATGTAATTTAAAAAAAATCTATATATATAGGTTTTTTAATTTCTAATACTTGCATAAATTAATTTTTCAATGAACTGGTCAAATTATAATAACTATTAATTTTTTCATCTTTATATTGCACCAAACTTATTATTCATGTTATTATGAGATTTATTTTTAAAAAACGATTAAAATATAAAATTTTATTTAAATCAAATGAATGGTTCAAAAAATATAATAAATGAAATATAAGCACCTAAAAAATCAATTTTTTTCTCAAAATTAATTTTCTTAAAATAATTTACAGGGCGAATTTCGAATCATTTTCTCAACGATAAAAAAACTAAAATTTTATGTTAAAATTAGTTATTAAAAAAAATTTGACCAAGAAAATTTTACATCGATACCATATATTCTATGTGTAATAAATGAGTCTATTGATTTTGTGCACCTGATTGATTTACTTTTAATTTGGCTACAATTTGTAAAAAAAATTTAATTGAAAATTAGAGTTTTTGTATAATGATTCTCAAAAAAAAAAAAAAAATTAAAAATACACTGTATAAAATTTGAAAATGAAAAATTGACATTTCTAATTAATTGAGCTTGACAAATTTTATTTGCCAACTATTTTTTTCAACGTGATTCTGATCAGTTTTCATTGAATTTCAATCAATTCATTCATTTTTATCAGAAAACTATTTTTAATTCAAATTTGTATTAATATCACGATTTCCATAATCTGCCATTGTCGCATTGAAATATTCTGTGAACAAAACGTTGAGAAGACAAAAAATTTTACCATAATCTGCGATATTTAATTCGCAAGAATTTGTAATCTAAAACAAATAAAAATCAAAAAACGATTGCAATATTTTGTTGAAAATTTTTTATTTTACAATACATCTGATCATTAGTTGCTTATTTAGTGAATCCCGTACATTCAGGAAGACAAACTAAAAAATAAAAAAAAAAAAAAAAAAAGAATTCAATCACGAATTCCTTTAGCTTATTCAAATTGAGTGCCCTGATTTACACATTAATCTACAGGTCACACCTCTTAATACCTTTTATTTCACATTTTTCTTATAAATGTGTCTTTCACTATATGCTGCAAGTGCTTCAACTTGAAGAATTATTAAAAAATCAATAAACAGAAGAAGATTTTTTCTTTCATTATTGCCTTCTTTGCAAATATAAATATTGATCTAGATTAATAGATATTTATTTGTATTAAAGCATCCTTATATCTACGTACAACCCTACTCATATTAACCACTTCTTCGTGAATTGCTTTGTTAGTAAGAAAGTTTGTTCAAGGTCGCACTCATATGAACCGTACATGAAATTTTTTACTTGCTTTAAAATGCTCGCCTATCTATTAGGAGAATTCTAAATTATTTTAACCACATGTTTTATCAACTATATTATTTTTCAGATACCTAATATTACTGGATATATATATGGTTTAGATAAATGTCATCTAGTGTGAACATAATGGCATCTTTTTTACAAATCAATATCACATAAGTTTATTGAAAGTGTATTTAATAGGTGCATGAGGTGTGTAATTTTATATTTTTATTTATATTAAATAAAATATTTAAATTTAATTTAACTAGTATGAAATATATTAAATCATCTTTTCAATAATGTGCTTCGTTTGATATGAAAAATTTAGTTCTAAAACAGCTCAAGACATAAATTGGATGAATCACGCCTTATTTAATATTCAGAACCGCTTTTTCTCTGAATTGAAGTGGAGTAATCATCGAATATCATTTAAAGCTATTTTTTAAAATCATTTGTCAAATAGCACGCAACAATTTTGGTTAATCATTTAAACTCATCGTTTTAATCTTTTTTTTTTGTTGGTCGACTTTTATTTATCCGTAGCTAACTATTGAGATTGAATTTAAAATATTATTTCTATTAAAGTTTTGAATTTTTAAATTTGTGAATTGATCATATTTGTTTACTAAATTATGAAAGTTAGCGATTCATTCAAAGCAAAAAAAACAGAAATGTTTCTACTAAACTTAATTTTCGATTACGAAACTCAACAACGTCTAGCTAAACTGTTTTTTAAATATGCTGGTATTAATAAGGAAAAGTGTCCAAGTGCATTGCAAATTTTTAGGGTGATTTTCTTACTTCTTTTTTTCTTCGCTGATAATTTTGTTAAATGAGTCGGTGAATTCGATTAAGTTAAAATATAAAAGAATTCTTTGAAATTTTTTTAAAAACTTTTTAATTTTGTAACTATCTGTGATAAAAGAAAAGGAAAAAAAAAAAAAAAGATCTTTAATTCTAGAATAATGGAAGAGATTTTTTATAACATAAATTAATTCAAATATTTCTTAAATTTGATATACAGGTAAATGGCGTACTATTAAGTTCCATTATTTTTTTCACGATTACTTGGATTTTTTTCTATTTTCTAACCTTTACAATATTTCTTTGTATTGTATACGGAATCAATCATGCAAATGAAATGATCTAATCTTCAAGAAATTTTTTTAAGCTCAAAAATTTAAATTAACGAATCAATATGACACCTTATTTTCTACAAATTAATTTATCATTTTTAATCAAAGCATTCGATATACTGTCAATAAAGCTTTTTTGTATATATTATGTAAGTTTGAAATTCATGAGTCAATCTATAGTTCAAATAATTAAGAAAGGCTTATGAATAACTTGAATGTATAAATAATACAGTTTGATCTAAATTTTATTATACTATATACTATATAAAGAAATTAAATATCTAGTCTTTAAAATTTCATAGCTCAAACAGTGAAATTTAATGATTGTATTATAAACATTTGACAACAACATAATTAAGATTATGGTTTGACATTTCCATTATTCTAGAATTATCATTTATAACAAACTTTTTTTTCAATAGAGATCTTCAAAGATTTTTTACACTTTTTTCTTATATGAACTTTGAAATTTATTCATTAAAAAATCATTTTGAATTAGTATAAATTTTCATCACTCAAGAGATAAACTAAAATTAAACTATTCACTATCAAAATCACTGGAGAATGAACGATCAATACATTGTAAATTATTTCTATTAATTTAATTCAAGACTCGAATTTCGTCCTGCATAAATTCTTTTTATATACTTATGATGAATGAACCATCTAGTTAATTACAATCACTATGATTGAAATTCTAATTTTGCTATGTAAAACTAGAATTTTCAGATTTTTTTTTCAAAAGTAGAAAACTTTGGTTTTATGGATTTGAAACTTTAATATCAAATGTATATTGAACTAATAAGATTTGTATTTTAAATGATTAATAAATAATTTTGAAATTCGATCGTTTATATTGTTTTACTCGATAAACGAAAATTCGATTATTTTACAATTTATTCATATAAAGCGCCAAATGATAAAACTAAAGGTACGATTTTTGTTTTCTGAATATAAAAATGTATCTTGAATTTAGATTCGAAAAAAAAATATAAAGGACTCAATATATTTTTGAAATGAGTAGAAGAAAATTTTTAAAAAATCATACATAATTACTAATAATCACAATTTCGATCTAACAATGATCAGTGTAAATTATTCGAAAAAATTTATTTTTAAAAATTTTCTTTTTCTATCAACATTAAAAAAACACCATTATAACCTCATTTATCAGGCTAATAACATTAAAATTCAATATGGCTTTTGAATTTTTATTTCTTAAAATTATCTTGAATTTATGAACTAAAAAACGAAATATATTCAACTACGAAACTTTTTAGTAATTAAAAACGAAATAAATCTTAAAGTAATTTATTTTCGAATAAAGCAAAAAATTAAGTACGTATATGGTTTAGAAAAGATATTAAATTTCTAAATTAAAATTAAAGTTGTCAATATTGAATTTGATTCGACATACCTAGCGTTGACAGTTTTTATTTCAAGTAATTAATTTTCTAGGTTTCTAATTAGTACTAATTACTTGACTAAGTCGAAATCATAGTGGCAAAATAAAAAGATACCATAGTTCATGGTTAAAATCATAATGAATAAGTAAAAATTCTTCATTAAATTATTGATTTTAAAAAAATAAAAAATTATTAAAATTCAAAATATATTTTGAATTTTTCTTTATTTTCCTTTTTCATATCTTATCGAAAATGAATTATAGCCAATTTTTTCCCATCTTCTATCAAAGAAAAGAAAATTTTGAAATAATATCTCAAATAAATAAAACTATCAACACTTCTTGCAAAGCAGCAAAAAGTAGTCAATTTATTTTTTAAAGGAAAAAAAAAAAAAAATTTGATAAGAATGAATGTCAAAATATTTTTTAGATATTGAACCCTAAGATTTAAGTGTGCATCGAATTCCGCAAATGAATATACAATATATTTGAAAATATGGTGCTAAAATTAAAAAAATCAATTGCTAAAATAGATTTTTTTTTAAATAAAATGAATAAGATTTATCAAATACAATGTTTTGAATATTTTCAATGATGATTTAAGCGAAGAAAAAATCATGTCATTTGAATTTACTTAATAAGATTTGATTAGATATTTCAAATATTGTAAAAAATTAGTGCTTTATAATTTACCAAAAAAATTAATTGAAAACATAATTGACTAGTACCAATCTAATTATTGTAATTCGATGACCCAAATCAGGTGAATTGCTTGATCGAGTTGTTGAAATTTAATTTATTTAACAATTTTAAGTTGACTTAAATATACTTTAATATAATAAAAAATACAAACGAATAATAATAAGATAATGTCATTTAGTTCGGAAATTAGTTCACAAAAATGAAAAGATCGACAATTTTATGACCCTCAATCAATGAACTTATCTCGTGAACTAAAAATAAAAGAAATATTTATCAAATCGATTTTCATTTATTGTTTTCGTCAAAAATCGATGCTTGAAATTAAAAATTGCTGCTCAATTAATTGAATTTGTTTTTAATAACTTTGATTTTTAATCACTTCGTTATATGAAGGTGGTTTGCCCCAATAATCTTGATAACATTGCGGATCAAGAATGTTCGAATCATTATCTAAGAGAGAAGTTCTTGTTTGATCACTGTTTAATGAGATTGGTGATATATTAGACATCGAGTCAATTGGCGAGTAGTCATTAATCGGTGTTGATGAGATAAATAAATCAGATGAACCTAAATGAATGCGTTGACAATAGTAGATGGAAAACCAAACGAACATAACAAATATTAAACTAATTATGAAACCGACTAATATAAAATATTTTGCTTCAGTATTAAAATAGTTAGATAAATGAAAAATTATGGATTTATTTAATTCAATTCCAGCTAGATTTTCTATTTTAATCTGCTTAGATTCGTTCTGTTGGCTCAAATTCAAAAATTCGGCGGTCAATTTATTTGTAGTTGATTCATGATTTTTATTTGATTTGAAGTTGGTTGAGTGGCTAAAGTTTAAATAAATTATGCTTTCTTCTATTTTTTCATCAAATTCGCTCGATGATTTGACCCCTTCTTTAATACATTTGCACAGATTATTTACAAATCTAATAATATTTGTGTTGGAATATTCATTAAGTGGATTTAAATAATAATTTAAATTCGCTTTTAAATGACATTTGATAAATATTTCGAATAATTCGTTACAAGTTATTAAATTTATATTTTTCTTACACAAGTACAATATTTTCAAATTAATTTTATCCAGACAACTCATTGACAAGATAGATTCGCCTGAATTATATTCGGAATTAGTTAATCGGACTAGAAAAGATGAAATAATTAGGTGAAAAGAAAAGGCAAAAATTTTAAATCTCATTTTAATCTTTTCAAAAAATTTAGAGGAGGAAATATTTTTTAAAAAAAATTTGTTAATTTTTTTTAAAAATGATTAATGAATTTTTCAAAAAATGGATTTTTTGCTTTCTATAAAACATTGAAGAATGACTTTGGAATAATCAATAATAGATTAAATCTAATTTTAACTGTTTGCAGACACGCATCTTGATCTACATCTAAGAACAATGTAACGTTCAATAGAAAATTTATCAAATTTTATATATATTTGTTGCTAATTCACTAAGAGTAAAATAGGTGAATTTCTGTTTCTATCTTGTCTTATGGTGGCGATGATGCGCAAATCACTATTGGTAACCTTTATTTAGTCTGTCAAATTCAATTTTAGATCCACAAAATTCAATTAATAAAATAAACAATTTATTTAAATTCAATTCTATAATTACTACTTTATTTTTTTTTTATTAAATATTCATCTATTTTTAAAACTAAATTAATACGAATAATCAATTTTGAATAATAAATATATTTCGTTCTTATGATTTTTATAATAAAAAGTAATAAAATAAAGATTATTCAATAAGATGAGGTTGTTTATTTGTACACACAACTTTTTTAATATTAAATTTCATCATTTTTGTTATATTAAGAATGTCGAATCTTATCATTAACAAAGTTGTCGTTAAGCTCACTTTAATTGCTTTCATGAAAAAAAAATGCTTCAAAGGTCATCTAAAAATTAGCCAAAAATCAAGATAAAGAAAAGATTTTGTGAATTTTCGAAAATAATCAAGAGTACAGAAAAAGAATTCGGTTGAGCTCTAAAATATGAATTAAAATATTTGTGCTTGAGTGTGGATTGTGAGTGTTTAATTTATAATTTAAAAATAGTTTGGTCAAGTCAGTGTATGACTCATTTGAGTCATGTCATAAAAAAAAAACTATTTAAAATAATAAAATCTCAAACTAGAACAAAATCAATGAATAAAAAACTCAAATTTAAAATCCAACAACATAAACAGATGTATTTTTGCAAGTATTTTTTGAAAAATAAAAAAAAAATGTTAAATGTGTGAAAAAATTGAGGTGAATGTGCGTGTACAAACTAAACAAAAAAAAAAAAAAGACAACTGCAATCGGTAAAAATGATAATTTAGAAACAAAAATAAGTTCTTAATAAGGTACACATTTACAATTGATCTTTGTTGATTGCTATCAAATAAGATTGAATGACCAAATTTCATAAACCTTGAAATAATGTACATGAATATTTTAAATATGACATTGACTATCAATCATCAACTGATTCAAAAATCTAGAAAATAAAAAAAATAAATTATTTATCAATTGAAAATCAATTAATAATTATTAAATCATAATATGCACACACCTTTAGCAAATTTTTCTGTCCAATAGTCTGATTATGCAACGAAAAGTTTAATTTACTTGGTTCGATAAAATCATCTTCATCTTCACTGAAATCGAGACGTTGACTTTGATTGAATGAATTATTAAAATAAATCGATGTAGGTGACTCGTTTGATTTAAAAATACCTTTCTTGATGGGTGTTTCACATCCGCTTGAAAAATTAAGTGTGGCTCCACTTGAATAAAACGAGTTATTATTGACCGTATTTTTGTTTTTGTTTTTTAGACTTCGGTGTGTAGTTGATTGTAAATCAGCATTGTCCTTAATATAATGATTAAATGAATGCATTGGTGGTGTGATGTCAGAATTTGTTCCATTATTGTTGTTTATGCTGTGATTTGGATTAGCAGAGCTATTAATCGTCGAATCTTGTAATTTACTATGTAAATTATGACCATTTCGATTGACAAGATTATTGTTTTGATTGTTGCTCAAATTAATACTTGAATCAAGTGGAGCAATCAGATGCTCACTATCGACTGCACTATATGTTCGATCTCTTTTTGCACTGTATGAACTTAAAATTGGACTTTGCATAATCAAATGATTAAGTGATGAATCTTTTTTAAATACAGGTGTCGATGAAATGTTGTTGGTTCGATTGAATTTGAACTTAACATAATCAATTAATTTAAAAATGAACAACATGTTCATGATAAACACAAAGAAACTGAACAAACAATTTAACGTTGAATGATAAGTCGAACGAATTTTGTTGCGTATTTTTCGTTTTCGTCTAAGTTTTTTAACAATTGGATAATTAAGTAATTCTTTTGCTGATGGACGATCCTTGTAGTTTAAGTACATCATTTGTTTGATTATATTTTTTAATTCTGGACTTATATTTTTAAAACAATTCTCAGGTATACTATTGTCACGTAACATATGCCATGGATCACCACCTGACGGTAGATCTAAGTCACAAGCTAATTCAAGTGTTGTTATACCTAAACTAAATATATCAGCAGCTTCTGTGAATATACCTTGTATAGTTTCTTTAGCCAAATATTTCGGATCCCCTTCTAATGGTTCGATTGAACTTTTTTTACTTAAATCTACAACTAGTCCAAAATCGCCCAACTTATAAAGGCCATCTTTCGAGATAAAAATATTTTCTGGTTTGATATCTAAATGTAAGTACTGATGCGAGTGTAGATGATCGACTGCTTGTAACATGTCTATTAGAAAATTCCACACAACACTTTCAGGTATGTCATGATTCAAATTAGCAAACATTGACAAGGAACATTCACACAATTCAATCTGTATATAAAGTCGTTGCTGTTCTTCCCATGCCTTAAAGAATTTAACTAAATTTGGATGTTCAGGTAAATGTTCATGCTTGGCAACTTCTTGCAATTTTTGTTGTCGATCTGATTTTCCTTTGAAACGCTCTCTTGATTTTTTGACCGCATAAAATTTTCCATCTTCTTTACTTTTCACTTTGAAAACATCACCAAAAAATCCTGAACCAAGTGTGCTAAATACTTCGAAACATTGCTGAAAATATGGTTCATCACAATTCTCATCATAATGTTTGCTAAGTATGGCTTGTTAAAAAAAAAAAAAAAAAAATAAAAATCAACAGGTTTAATTTAATTTTCTTTTCTTACATTGATTCTCTGTATTTTCCTTAAAACTCACAGCTTGTACTTTTAGTGAATTATTCGAAGAACCATTTGAAAAACGATTGTAAAAGGATGATTTAGGAGAAATACTTTTACATGGCCTAGGTGGTTGAACTTTACGGTTGTATGGCGTTGAATATTTAATCTATGTTTATAAAAGAAAAATTTAGAAATTTACAGACATGAAATTTATGATTGAGAATTTAAAATAGAACAGGCTAAAAGAATATATGACTCTTTAACTAACCTTTTTCGTTAATAAAGACTGATTATAGAATCGCGGTACGGGTCTTGAGTCAGTCATTTTAGTTGATTTTAGTTAAGTTTATAAATAATCAGAAAAATGTGATAAGAAAAGATCAACAAAGATTCAAAACATAAGACCAGGGATCATTTTCTAATATACTTATTTCATTCGCGCGCCTTCTTGATTCTAAAATTTGAAATATTAGTTTTTAAGATAATGATTTAAAAATTGACTTTGTTTTAAAATTTTGTTATTTGTTATATTTTTGAATCAAAATACAATAATATTCTTTTATTCGTTTTTTTAGACCTTGAATATTAAATTTTGTAAATTTTTAAAATTTATGCAAAATTTTGATATGAAAATTTTAGCAATTCAATTGAAAGAAAATCTGAAGCTTATTTTATACTAATGATAATGATTATTTTAATTTCTTTTAAAAATATTCGAATTTTTATTCAAATATATAAGTAACAAAAATCAAATATCTTTGATTTCTTTCATTTTAATTAAAATTAGAAAATTATTTTATTATTTGTTTCGATAGGATTGGAAAAATATTCACACAGTTTAAAATTAAGTTGAAATTTTCGATAATAAATTGATTTCAAACTATTCAAATTAAATTTTTTTGTTTCACATAATAAAATACAAAAATTTGAAAATCCTTCAAGAATTTGTAAATTTTTCGTGTTATGTTTGATCATGTATAAATTACAATTTTGAAATTAAATTTTATTATCATTTCAAATATAAATCTGAAAAGTTTCATATTTGATTGTACGAAATTTTTTTTGCATTTATTACTATTTTAAAGACAAAATTTATTTATTTCAATTTTTTTTGGTGGCTAAAATTATCATTCGCAAAGGAAAAAATCTCTAAAAATTTTTTATGATTGAAAGTCACATTTATTATTTTTTCATAATTTAGTCTCTTCAAACCACCCAAGCTTACAATTCATAATGAATATATTTTCGATTTGAAGATATTCCATAGTTCAAGTTAAAAATTTTATTTAAATATCTGATTCTCGATTAATAAGATTCAGTATTACTGATGTAAAAATTCTACTAAAATTATGTAATGCAATTTATTGACTTAAGTAAAACTCAAATATGAATAATCTAGTTATATTAGCTATAATATAAAGTGTAAAAATAATTAAAAATTTTATTTTTTTGACAAACTTTACTTTTGAATAATGATATGGTATAAAGCACATTTGATAGAAGAGACATGTATTATTAAAAAGATCAAACTTATTATCGTTTATCACTTACCAAAAAATTTTCTTGTCGAATTCTTAAGAACTAAATAATTTTTTTTTTTAATATTATTTTGAATATAATTTTTCCATTTAACTTTTGATTTGAAAGCTTCGATTCGATCTTGAGTAATTTAAATTTACTAATAAATTACCCTTAAGAACTCTACACTCTTATCTATTAAATACAAAGTTTAAGACAAATAAAAAATGTCAATTATCAAATCATTGATGTGTTTGAAAATTTTTCAAAACAATAGTTTTTTACTTTGAGTTATTTAGTTGTCTAAAAAGCGAATTATTAAATAGATTTGCTAATTGATTGAATGAAAATTTTTTGAAAAAAAACTTAACTTTTCATTTTATTTTCCCTTAAAAATTATTTAATGTATGCGATCAATTGTAAAAAATTTTTTTTATATAATTTAGAATTGATATAGACTTACAATTATTAACAAGTGTAAACTACCTAAATTATTTTTTGAACTCACGAATGAATCATTGTAAATATATCTATAAAATGATAAACAAGTGGGTCAAACGCTTCGAAAAACTTGTCAAATGAGGAGAAAAACTTTCTAAACTTACTCAATAAAAATAAAATAATTAACTGATTATCACTTATATGATTTTTAAAGTTTTGAATTGTTCTCATCTACAAGAAAAAAAAGTACTCTTTTGATCTTCCCAAAAACACAGATAATTATCTTCCTTGGTTTTATTGTTCTGATATATTTGAAGAATATGCATTTTAAATTTCTGCAGATAAATGAAGGAAAGAATAAATGAGTTGATTTACGAAATTTTTATTACAATGCATATCATTTTATGATAATAAAAAAAGGTAACTGGGAAAAGATAATAAAAAATATCAAAAGTAAGCAAACAAAATCAAGTTCAGATTATTAAATATTTAATTTTATAAAGTAATACTTAGATTTAGTTGTAAAATTTTTGTCTTTTGGCTTGTTGAAAATTTACAAGGCCAAAAATAATTCCAAGAATATTAAAACCTAAAATTATTTTAATGAAATTCTCTTATATCTTAAATCGACTTTTAATACTGTAAATTATGAAACTATTAATAATGTATTTAGGATTAGATAATCAATAAATTTGGCAATTTAATAAAATTTATCAGGTGATTCCTAAAAGTACAGTCACACTAATTAGAGAATGAATAAAGAGAATTTATCTAATTAACAAACTTAAATACAAAAATTTGGCAAGCAATCATGAGATATTTAAACCTTAATGAGAGAATCAAATAAAAGCTTGATACATATTAAAGAACCATAAAATTATGATGAATCATAAATTATAGTTTTCCGAAATGTGAGCCCAAACACATTTTAAAGAAAGAAAGATGTTGCTGCTCGTGACAATTAGAAAACAATTCATGTCTGATCAGGTGCATAATTGTTTCAAAACATCATTAAGAATTTGAATATCAAGTAATAATGTAAATAAAAAGCGTAATTAACATGCTCGAGTAAATTGCACAAGTCAATCTTGCCATTCAAATATAAAATATTTTTGAATAACCGAGATTATTGTAAAATTTAGTTTGGAAGTTGAATGAAACAGACTCTCAAAATATTTTCGATTTTGAATGACAAAAAAAATTCTGTGTACTATACATATATATATTTTAGGAAACATTTACAAGTAGATTAGTTATTATTTTTAGAATGAGAAAATTATTTTTGTACAATAATAATCAAAGAGTGCACTATTTTTTGAAATTATTATACTTCAAAAAAAGAATTTATAAAATTGCCTGAATATAAAAATAATGAGGTGGTAAATTTGTAAAAAAAATTTTGATGCAGGATCCGTAAAAATTCGAGCACGTTTGAATTCTCAAACTTATATAAAGTTTTGCAGTAAAATAATGCCGATTATTCTTAAATAACTGAAATTTTAAAAAAATACTATTTAAATTTCTCAGCAAAGCTATTTTTCACTAAAAAACTTCTTCAAGGTGCACATTGTAAAAAAATCTTTATTAAGACAATCAAGAAAACATTCTCTTTTAAATTTTGCGCATCATTCTCCCAGGTAAAACAGTGAGGACGAATCGTATTTAAGTAAAAAAATATTTTTATCTTTTAACTTATAGCCAGTTTGATAATGTTTTTGATTCATGCATGATGATAATATAAAAAAAAAATGCAAAAATTAATAACTTGCAAATGCCATTACATGTAATGTTTTTTTTTATTGAAATCCAAGAATAAAATATTGTAAAGCATTAACAAAGAACTTACAAAAAAGAATATTTACCATTCATCAGATAGTTTAGCTTACAAATTTATTTGGCTAAACTAATTTTAGTTTTAAATAAATCAATTTATAAAATTAAGTTATTGGTCAGTTGTCTATTCGAGATAAAATAAATATTGAAAGTATTAAAATTCAAAAAAAATCTAAGCAACTTTTTTTTTAAAAGTAGATTTACTTTTTGTTTCATTCAATGACAAAAAAATAGTAGTAATTTTTGTTTCCACGATTGCATAATAATGATTTCTTTTCGTGTCGAATTCACATTGAAAATATTTAAAAAACGCTTATTTTTAGGCTATATGTTTTTTGATGAAAATATTAATATCAATTTTTAATACAATTTACTATGACATATACATACAATTGAGAAGAACCAAAGTTTAGCGATAAATATTTTTAGATGATTTATTTAAATAAAGAACTGTAATGTGATTCTTAATCTCTTTTAAATGATTTCCTATTCATTTCATCTATAAATTAAATTTAAGTATAGCTATATTTTTTAAAGTTGACTAATTGAAAAATTATTTCATGAATTTTTTATAGCACACAATTTCCAAATTGAGTGCTATATTTTTAAATTTGCCATTGTTTGAATTATTATTTCAAAAAATAATTTGAGGGCCTTTCTTTTCAGACATTCGAGATGCTGAGTTTTTTGCAATCATAAACTCACAAATTTTCTAAGATTAAAGTGATGTTCTTTCTATAATAAATTACTATATAACGAATTTTCCTAAACACAAGAATAAATGATTTATCAAATGGTTTTAAACTAGTGTATAACTTTTTTTAAATATCGTAACAAAAGAATCTCTTTCAATTCAATTCATTCGACAAAAATGTTAACTCATTAATAAAAAAATCGCAAAAATTTAATTTGATCGAATTTTTTTTGAATTTCAATTTTTAAGTTTGAGAAGTTGCGAAAAAAAAATAAATTATTTTGATTTTTAAAGATTCATTGGTTAGAAGGATATTTCAAATTAACTCAAAATTTAATTATACGAAAGTTCATGATATATTTTACTTGAAAAGATAAGATTTCATACACTTTAGTTATTAAAGTGAATTTATCTAGTTATATATCAAGTTTTCAGATGGGTGATTTTTGTAAAATATTTTGAAAGAGAGAGCAAAAATTTTTAAATGAAAATTTTAATTTCTGTCATTCGTCTGCTAAACACTTATAAACATGTATTATCATCAATTTGCATATATAACATATCCCGATCTAGTAATAGGTTGAATATCAAGATTTTAAAAATTTAGCTCAAATTTAAGTGAGTCAAATATAAATCTCAAAAATAGTGAAACTACTCTAATTAATTTCTAATTTTCATATATAAACTGGCTTTTGACTTTATAAATTATGACCTTTATAATGATATATAAGAACATCCTTTCTTCCAAATTTGTCCGAAAATTAAACCATCAATATGCAAATCATATCCCATTATAAAGATATTAATTTTATTTTACACATTCGGAAAAAAAATTATTTACGGTATATCAAATGTTTCTCAGATATAACAATTTCAATGCTGTTACTGTTAATGTATGGTCGCTTGAAGTTTACAGATTTCTTACGGAAGAAACTAAAATGATTAATTCATGAAATATCTGCTTTTTTGTAAATTCGTATTTATTTTCTTCATTGTTGCGAATTTTCAATTACGACTAAAAATGTTCTAAACTATTCTCGTTTTTTGAAATATATTCGTTTAATTCATATTTATCTATTCAAATTTTTATAAAAAAATTTTTTTTTTTTAATATGTTGTGAACTGTTGAACAAAATGTACAATCTGGTTTCAATCGCGAATACAAGCCAGTTGAGCTCATCAGCATTAGCTTCATATTGCCTAACCTTACTAACCTAAAATTTTTTGTTCATGCACGATATACTCGATAGAAAAGAATCTAAGGATACATGATTAACTATAAAATTCATGATTCTAATATTAAAAAAAAAATTTTTCTCTGAACGAAAATAAAAGGTGACAATGAAGAATAGGAATTTAAATTTATATAAAAATAGGTTGACACACTAATGTTAATTATTATCCATTTATTGCCTTTTCATAAAATGGACAGCGTCTAAAATAAAAGAATAGCCTGAAAAACTTTTCGCGAGATTCATATAGAAAAGCAAAAATATTTTGAAATCTTGAAAATCGGATTTATAAGTTTAGAGTATCGTCTTTTGTTTAATTCACTTGTTCTCATGGTTTTAATTTCTATTATTTTTAGGCAAAAGTAAAAATATAATTTATTTTCTATAATTTGATGGTGTGTTGCCAAGAATTTCGAGTTGATTTTTTTGAAGTTTGAAAAAAATCATTTTCAAGATGTGTAGTCAAATAAAGCGTTTCAATTTAAATTTTTTATTGCTCTGAAAAAAGGTAAATTATATAAAATTATTAAATTAATAAATTTAAACTTAATTGGTTTTATTGAGTTGTATTAACTATAAATTAATTGTCAATGAACTTAATTAATTTGAATTATTTTTGAAAAACAATAAGTTCAAATAAGATCTAAAAAAACAGTCTTTGTGGTCAATTTCTTTTATCTAAGAAAGTTCTGAAAAGACTGATATCAATAAGAAAAAAAAATGGAAAACCAAGTTTGAATGGTTTTTTTAGTTTTGTTGACCTTCAACTACTCGAACAAAAGAAAAAAGAACAAAAAATATTGTGAAGCTTGATAAATTTTTGGTGTCATTAAAAACAGTATGCTTTTTTTTGAGTCTCAGAAACAACAAATGGTTAATATAATGAAAATTTCTGATGAATAAGCTAATTTTTTTTTATATTTTTAGCTGCAGAATTTAATAATTCAATCTAATTCGCAAATTATCAATCAAATTCACATAATGACCTGAAAAGGTAA
>BLXL01010023.1:0-36521 GCA_023170135.1 Acarapis woodi | reverse complement strand
GAATGGTCTTAAAATTGAAGTATGGTTGTGTAAGTATGAGAGATCGCTCTGAATCGTCTTGCCATTTACATTTATTTTTAAATAGATAATCCCAAACCTGTCTCTGCACATCATAATTACTTAAATAGCCTTTAGAAATCGGTAATAGATAAAATGCACCAGAAAAATCTTTGCAATCATCGATTTCATCACCAATAAATAGACGACGACGTTCCGCTTTTACCTTTGTGACACAATTTGGAATATGCTTTATTTCACTCTTGTTGGAATAGGACATTTTAATGGTGTATCCACCATTATCTAAAATTAAACAATTCTTTAGCATTTTTGGTCCACAATCTCATTACTTTTCAAAATTTAAAATTTCAAATATAATAGATTTTTTTTAATGAGTGAACAGGCTCAGATGCATATGAATGATTGCTGATATCGGTACTAAGCAACGGGTATATTTTTCAAGCGGAAAAATTAAATTCATTGAAAAATATTTTCTCAACTATACTATCAAATGAAGTTTAAATCGAATTCATTTTTTTAATCACAATTGTCATAAAATGTAGACATTATGAAAATTATATTTTAAACTCTTTATTTACAAATTTTTTAACAAAAACGTAAAAACAATACTAAAAAATTGTTACACATGGTTCCACAATCACGTTTAAATTATAAAATCTTTTTATGTATATTTTGTAACTTAATTAAAAAGAAAAGAAATTTTAGATGAAATAATTTTTCTTTTTGAATGATTTAAATTACCTGATTCAAAGTCACTTCAAATGAGTATATATTTGAAATATTTTTTTTGCTTTTTTTCGGTAGTTCGATCTTAGCCGCCAAAAATTTATTTGAAATATCCTGAAAGGAAAAAGATTTATACGGATTATTAAAAAAATTATTTTTTGTCTTTGGTATGATCTACCTTATTTATGAGATTACTTAAAATGTTATTTATATCGCTGCTAATGAAATCGAAATATCTGGATTTAAATGATTTGATTTCTTCTTCCAAACTTCGATACTTTTCAGTAACAATTTGCTTCTTTAATTCTCGTTCTCTAGTCTGCAGAATGATCGATTTAGATAAATCGATTTTTGTTTCTTCTAATAAAGTAATTGTTGTCTCTTTTTATGTGAAATAAACAGTTTTTATTATTTAAAAATGAAATTTCGATTTATTCGTCTTACCTTTTTCCAAATTACGTACTCGTTTTAATAATTCAAATAATTCAACATTGTAATTATCTTTTAATTTCATAGTGTCAAAATTTTCATTTTGCTGATTCTCAAGACTAGAATTCGCTTTTTTCTCAACATGTAACAACCATATCGGCTTATTTTTACTTATTTTAAGCTCCTTGAAATTGGTTAAACCCTGATTGCACTTCAAATTAAACAATTTATCATTAGTTTCTTTGAGTGCCTTTTTAAGTATTTTCATTTGCATTAAATAGCTTGATTCGATGGCGCTCAAATTCGATGTTGTCAATGAAATATTTGAAGATATTGTGTTTATCGAACTCAGTGCATTGTTTGTTGTGCTTGCAATACTTGTTATTGACGTCTTGTTAATACTTTCAAAATTTTTGCGTGATAATTGCTTAATTTTTTCTTTAAGATCACCTTTTGAAAAGAATTATCAGATAATGTGTTAATAAAACAAATTTTTCATTAAATATTTTGCTACCTTTCTCAATCTCTAATGCATCAATATCCGCTTGTAAATGATTCATTGTTTCTTCATTTTCTTTTTCTTTACGTTTGAGCGTATTTGTCAAATCGTCAAGTTCGTTTTGCAACCTAGCCACACGTTCATCTGCTTCTTGATTAGCTATTTGTAATTTACCTGTATGAAAAAGTTCATTATCAAAAAAAAAATTTTCTTTCAAATTATTCTAATAACCAAAACTTACGTTCTGAAAGCTCTTTTCTTATTTTCATTTCTTGCCAATCATCATTTTTGATCTTGAGCAATTTCGATAATTTACTTACTTCTGCTATTTCAGCTTCCAATTTAATTTTCAGATCATTTACTTGACCACTCTGGGCTTTGATATATTCAGCTCTTTGTTTAAGTGGATTTTTAACATCCAAAGAATTTAATGAACTAATGCTATAGAGTTGCTGTTCTTCTTGTATGTGCAGTGAATTCGAACTTTCATCATCATATTCACCCTGTTGCAAACCACTAGTCAATGCTGAACATAAATTGACTAGACTACTGAATGTGTCCTCTATGAATTGACCGCCACCCAAGTTAGAGAGATACTTGAGAAAAGTTTCCAAATTTAGATGAATTACATCTTCTTCTTTTTTAGATGGGCAGTCGATTTGGATGAACTCTTTAAGTATTTTTTCTCTTAAATTGCATATTGTATTAATTATTTTGTTGAGCTCGAAACTACATTCTCTTATATCATTTTCGATCGCAAGGGTTAACTTGATTTTTTGATCACCAGCTAAACGACGTTTGATCTTTTTAGATAAACTTTTGAGTTCTGTAAAACTATTTATTAGATTATTGAAGAAATCAAACTTTGTATTGCATGATAAATTTAAACAAATTTGAATAATTAAAGTATCAAAATAAGCTGAATTTACACTTTGCTGAATCATGATATTAAAATTTGTTAACATTTTAGACGAATTTGTTACTTTAGCATCGGTTAGGTGTATTGAGAATATGGATACAAAGTGATTGAATACTTTTTCCAAACCATCTAAAGAAACAGTTTCATCAAATTGATCACGTTTTAACAAATCAATACAATTGTCTACTATTTTTTCATGGGAGGTTAGTTCAGGTAAAAGACTAGCAATTTTAAGATAAAGTTCAAGAGGGCAAGCTTCCAAAGCATCTAAAAACAAATTGAGAACAAAATCAACCGAACTTAATAAAAATAGTAGCCTACGAATGAAAACCTGTTGATTGATAGCTTCATTTTCTAGTCGTATAAATAAACTTGTTAGTTTATCTTCTAAATCAGTGTTTAGTGGATATTTTTCGAGAATTTGTCTTGAAATGATGTGCAGTTTAAAAATCATTCGCGGTGCAAAAAGTAAAATTTGTATCGCATCATTGTCACCACCACGAATAAAGAAACTTTCGGGCATAAACATTGACAGATATTTTATGTATTCATTTGCTTGGCTTACTTCTAATTTGCGTAAATCCATTTCGATAGCTCTTGAGAAAACTTTAGCTTCAGCGAATCGCATCTTAAATTGTATATTTTCAGCTTGAGATAATTTTTGTTTTTCTTCCTCACGTGTTGTCTGCTGAGAATTATTTCTCGCTTTCAATAGATCATTTTCATTTTTCAATTTTGAAACAATATCTCTCAATTTTTGAATTGTACATTCATATTCAGCCAAATTTTCTTGACTTTCTTCGTATTTCTTACTCATTTCATTCAATTCAACTATCATAGTATCAAGTTCTTCTTTCAATTCTAACTCGGCCTCTCTTGCTGTTTCATGAAGTTGTTCATCGAGTTCATGAATGCCTTTATAAATTTATAAATATGAAATTAGAATAATTGTATAAATCTAAAATGAAATTATTACTATTGCAAAAAGATTATCTTTAAATTCATAAAATTTATAAATAAATGGTATTTGACCATTTTTCTCATTTTTTAATCAATATTGTTACCTTCTAATTCTAAAATGTTCTCCTCCAAACTTTTAATTTTGTCTTCTTGTTTTAAATTCTTTTCAGTCAATATTTCAACCATTTCCTGTGCCCCCAAATTGAAATCAATCTGTTCTTTTAATTCTAAAATTTGATTCTCAAGATATGCTATTTCCGTATGTGTTTTCTCTTTATATTTTTCTAAATTAGTTTTCTCATTCAAAAGATTATCAAATTCCTTTTTTAATTTTTGCATTTCATTTTTTTCATATTCTGACAAACTTTTCAATTTAAGACAAGCTTCTTTAAGACGATTATTTTGTTGTTCTAGTTGTGCTACATGATGATCGCTAGCAACTGCACCGGCACCTTGTTCTTCAATTCTACTTTTTAATAATTCATAATCAAGAGTAGTCTCTTCCAGTTTTTCTTTTATTAATTCATACTCTTTAGACAGAATCTCATACTTTTCTTCGGCCATTTCTTTATCCAACGTTGCGATTTCAGCTGTCTCAGAAAGATCTTTCATTTCATCAGCATGTCTTAATTTCTCTTCGATTGCTTCCCTTGCCTCACATTTTGCTTGTTGCAATTGTCTAGTCAGTTCAGAATGCGCCGCTGTGATTTTAATCTTAAATTCTTGTAATTGTTCTAATTGTAATTTAATTTTCTCATGATTTTTAGTTTTCTCTTTTTCTTCACATAATTTGATTTTCAAAGACTCCAATTTTTCATTCAGATCTTTTATTTCATTCCTGAGTGAAATTTCATCTCTTTTTTGATCCGCTTGTATATTCATCATTGGTGAGGAGACGCTATTTTCCTAAATAATAAAAATTAAATTTTGAATCTTAAATCTAACAAAATTTTTTTTATAATTATTTTAATTTTGTTGAAAATTTTTTTTCCACAGAAATTAAAAAAAAAATGAAATTGATTCGCAATGCAACAGTATCAAACTCTAAAAATAAATAGTCTCCATTTTTTGACATTACTTACCATGGCTTTGGTATCAATAGAAGTCGGATCGTCAATGGGTTCAATATTTTTACTTGAAATTTGCTGATAAATTGACTCATTTTGATCATATTCTTTCGATTGATCACATATTTTAGCAGCCGGTTGAGATATATTTTGTGATCTTACGGTCAATGTCTTGGATCTGCCTGATGCCAATTTGTTTACATTATTCTTTGAATCATAAACAATAGGTCGCTTCAATTTACTACTAGTTGATGTTGTGCTGGAGGCTAACGAGGTATTCGATCCAGTTTTATCGCTCGTTTTATCGACCGCATTTTCACTACCATCTATGATTCTAATTGTAGGACTGTCTGCTTTGACGAAGACACCATGATTAGGATTACAACTGAAATAAGTTATTCCATTGACAGTCCCATTATTTCTACCCTTTGACTCTTCTAAAATGATACCTGCCCACTCACCGCCTGCAAATTGAGTAGTTCCTAAATGAGCGACTCGACCTCTCACTTTTTTATCAGTTAGTTCCACTAACTGACCGATGGAGAGAGACATTATTAACTCGCATTTATCACCTCAGACAATTATATAAAACTACTTCGAATTTAATCTATTACTATTGAAAAAAATTAACACAAATGTTTCCTTAAAAATCATTTTGTATTTTTAACTTATTTAAACATTTAATTTTGTGAAAATAGGATTTTGGCGCAATTTTTTTTGTTTTCAAAATTATGAATACAAATAATTCAAAATTTTGAATAATAATAAGTTAATAAACATAACAAAGAAACATTTGCCTAGTTTTAAAATAAGCAGCATTGTTTATTCAAATGTGAATTTATATGAAAAATGTTTCAAAGAATGTTTACGTGATAAAATAACTATTCAAGAATTTTTTTAATAAAAAATTTTTATTGTTTCATTTCGTTTAATTCAATCAAATTGAAAATAAAATTTTTTTTTTAATTTTTTACAATCGACAAAAAGAAATTTATTTACTCGACTAAAATATTTTCAATTGATATTATTAATAAACATTATTTTGTTTGTTAGAAATCTTGTGTATATTGATAAGAAATACAAATTAACCAACGAATTTTTTTTCACTCATATTCGAATTTTTATGATCACAGCTTTTGAGTGAAAATAGTAGTTGCCATGCGAGTTCTAGATTAGGTTAAATTTAGGACCTTGTGATCTTAAATTTATTTAAGGTTTTCAAGTTTTTGTGAATTTTGAAGTGTTTTATATCATTTTTCGAACTACCTGTGTCATTACTCTGTAAACTAAATATTTTTTTTATTATTCGAAAAAAAAAGGAAACAAGAATTAACATTTGACTTTTTTACCAGAATAACTATTAATATTTGAGTTATTTCTGTAAAATTTGTTTCTTTATATTTTTTAAAGATCTTTTTGTTTAAATGATGTAGATATATCTTTTAATCATTTTGCAGAATTCAAAAAAAAAATATTTGGTTTTATGAAAGGGTTTATTAGTGTTTTTTCTATGAAAATTGAAAAATCTACCGACTAACTCAGCATTTCGCCACTAAATTTTACCTTAGATTTACTGTTTAAATGATAAAGTAAAGTTCTGTATAATTTATTCATTATAATTATAAAATTAGTATAAATATCTAAATCTAAATTTTTTAAGTTAGCTTGAAAGTTTCCCCCATCAAATTAGCATTTTAAAAACATTTTGTGTATTGGATTCTAGTGATTGCGTGCCAAGCACATTTTCTAAAATTGTTTTGTTTCCCTATCTTATCTTCAACACTACAAAAACGTTTCGAATTCGATTCAGCACTGCTCGAATTATACTAAGTGCGTCTGAAAATAAATTTCGGGCTCTCTTAGTATTTGATGCCCATTAAATATCATTAGAATATAAATCTTTGATTCATTAATTTAACTTTCTCGTTTTAACAAAGACTTTTAAAGCTTAGAAGTTGGTTTTATTTGGATAAAATGGGATTTAGACGAGTATATTTTGCATTTAGTCTGCCAGTGATCGCTTTTCTTACTTTTTATTGGTTTCGGCAATCTAAGAAAACAGACAAAAATACACAAAGCTCACAAAAGATCAATGCATCTCATCAACATCATGCTGAATCAACAGTTGCAAGACTACCAGTTGATCAATCAGTTAACAAATCAGTTTGCGACTCTAGTAATGCAGCTGACGATTTAAACAAATTAACTTATGATATATCGACTTTGGGTAAATCAACTTCTTAGGTATCTATTAACGAAAAATCGATTTGTTCAAAATCAGTTGCAGATAACTCAATATCGGACAATTCAAATTACAACAATAATAAATCAATTGATGAGAAATTATTGCAAGAGAAATTAATTTGTGATATATCAAGCAACAGTGAATCAAATCTAAACAAATCAGTTTTGAACCAACAAGATTTTGACAAAAAAAATTATGACGAACAAAATTCTAAGCAAAAAATATCTCAAGGACAAATTTTCGACAACCGATTTCATCTAATCGAAGAATCGACCGTTGAAAAACTATTAGAAACAGTGAATCCATTATCAACTTGTACGAAAAATTTATCTACTGTTTTATCAAGCAGTGATACAAATTTAAATGATTATTCTGAATCGAAATTAGATCAACAATCGGAAAAATTAGAAAATCAATTCATCAATAAAAATTGGATTGACAATGAGTTGAATATTATTTTTTCCCCAAAATCAGAAAATAAATTAGTATCATTAAATAAATCTGATAATTCAAATATGATATCCGACATTACTGAAGATCCGAAATTTGGTTTTGATCTAATCCAGTCTAAAGCTGTTTCGAATGAGACTAAAGAGATCGTCGATACAAGCTTAAAAAGAAATTCAACATTGAACAGTGAAAATTTTCAACTTAACGAACAATTCACGTCCATGCAAGAGTCGAACGATAATACGTTCAACACAGCTAATGATTCATCACTTAATGCAACAATTAATACATCAAACGATGATTGGAATTTAATGAATGCTTCTATCTCGACTTTATGTTCACAATCGAATGAAAATGAAATTAAAAAGAACGATTCATTGATTGAAAAATTAAATATACAAATGTGTAAAAATAATGAAGAGATTGAAAAAGATTCAGAAAACATAATCACAAATAGCATAGAAAAAAAAATCGAGAAACTATCAACTCCTACAAATTCTTCAAATAACTTTGAACGAAATGATTTTGGAGAAAAGCTTATGAATACGCCTGATGACAAAATACCAAAAAAAGTTTTGCAAGAAATTTTTTCTGAAAATTCAATGATAAATAATGCGATTAATTCATCTGAATCAACTATAAAATTAGATAGTTCAATAGAATCAGGGAAAAACTCAATTCTTAGTAGTGAAGTAAGTTGATGTATGATAATAAATCTACACATAATTTTTAATCAAATCTTTTTAATAGGATGATTCAATTTGTATAATTTATGATGGTCCTCAAATAAGTAACAAAAAAGAGCTGAAAAAAAATCCCATCCTTGAGCCTAGTCAATCTGATCAATCTGCTAAATCGTCAACTCAAATTAAACAAAATTTAAATGAAAGTAATGACATCAAAATTGTTTTTGAGACTACTAATAATAAACCAAAGAAAGTGGATTTTAAAAATCAAAATCATAAAGTTGTGAAAAACCAAAAACAAACACCGAACAATGATCCGTCGAATGATATAAGTGAATTTTGTTTCGAAATACCCAAAACACTATGTGGTTTTTTGATTGGAACGAAAGGTAAGTTATTATTCAAACTTGTTTCAAAAATTTTATTAATTTTTTATTTAATTATTTAGGCTCTTTCATCAGCAATATAATTAAAAAATCGAACGCGTCCATTGATATTCGAGATCATCCAACAATTCTGAACATGAGTTTGTGTCGCATTAAAGGTCATCAAAACGAAATAGACAAGGCAATCTCAATCATAAGAAAACGTTTTCCATCTAAGAAATATCCTCAAATTACATTAATGCCAATAAATCCAAAACTGATTACTATTGAGCCTATCCCTCAAAATTCGAGTCTTGTTTTAGCTGAAGGTGTGAATGTCGAGGTATTGTTAAGTAATTTCGAAACACCAGATCATTTATTTTTGCAACAACCTACACATCCAACGTTTAATTTGTTGCAACGACTCAATGATTACATGATTTCAACTTACGAATTTAATGAAACTCCAAGTGTAGAACCAACAATTGGTATCATTTGCGCTGTGCAGCATGAGGATGGCTGGTATCGGGCCATTGTAACTGATATAAATGCAGATAGTTGTGTGGTTAAATTATTAGATTATGGTGGATTCGTAGAGGGTATGAAAATTTATAAATTTAAAAAATACCATTTCGTTTTTTTTTTAAATTTTATTTTCTTAAATATATGAAGTTTCGAAAACAAGTTTGAGACAGGTAAAACGAGATTACATGTCAGTACCGTTTCAGTCGACCGAATGTTTTCTATCGAACATTCAACCAGTTGATGGTAAGTTTAAAATAAATTATTTAATGGTGAAATTTTAATATGTCATTGCACTTACAGGTGTCTGGTCACAAGAATCTATAGATTACTTCAATCAAATAACTCAAAAACAATTTTTACAAGCTTATATCATCGACTACACACCAGAAAGAATTCCATTGATTTTTCTCTATCGAATTGTAGATAATCAGCTTATTAATATTAATGAAGAATTGTGTATGCGATGTTATGCGATATGGGTCAAGTAACGAAGCATTCAAATTTTGTATTCTTTGTAAATAGTTTAAGTTTTATTATCTTGTTTCCGATTCAAGCATAAATTTTTTTTATGTAAATTAGTTGTTATTAACCTGTACTTTATCAATTTGCTCAGATCTGATCTAGTTTATGTAACAATAATAAATGATTATATCATTAAAAAATTTTATTTTTTCTTCTTATTCTTCCGTTCTGAAACATTTCTGATTGAATTATTATATTTGAAAACTTTTCTCGGTTGTGAAAATAGCAATTTGAATGCACTTGCATTTTTTACGTGAATTTTATGTAGTCATGAAGCCATATTTTTTTTCTAATTATGTTTCAAAAAAAGCGTGATGTTCAAGAATCAAAAAGTAAATCAGTCTTTTTTCTGAATAAATATTTTATACATTTAATTAATAGTTATCGTTTTTTTTTCTGTTTCAACCATTAGATATTTGAATTTTTTTTTTTAAATAAATCAATTTTCAATTAGTAATAAATTTCATCCTTTTTTTAAATTAAATATTTATTTTAAGATGCCTTATCTGACATCGTGGGAAGATTTCGCAAAGAAAGCGGAGCGTCTTTATATCTCTAATCCTATAAAATGCAGATTTGTGATAAAATATCGACATAATGAAGGTAAACTAGTTGTCAAGATTACGGATAACGATACTTGTCTAATGTATTTGGCCGAATATAGTCAAGAAGTGAAAAAAGTAGAAAAATTAAACAGTCATTTAATGAAAATTATGTTGAGCTCAAATGAAAATAAAAATTAAATTAACTGGTGAATTATGAAAATCACCAAAATATCTTAGTCGCATATTTTGTCTAAGCCTCTATTAATTTTCTTTAAATACTCATTGCATTTTTATTTATAAACGTTTTAACAAAAGATCACTTTGTGAAAAACATTTTTTAAGCTAAAAGTATATTTTTTGATTCTTGCTCAATCAGGTAATCGATTTTTTTAATGCATACATTTTTAATTAATTTTATTTCGGATTGAAAAAATGGATAAAAGTTATCTGAGCTGTATTCATTTAATTGAATAATAATTTGGTTTACTTTTTCTTGAATTTCTAATTCATTTTCATTTATAATTGATTGATTTAACCAGAGTAAAAATGCTTTCTCGATGCACATCAATTTACTGGCCTTAGGTAATTTAGCAATCAATCGTAAGATCTCAAGTATTTTGCATCTGAGATTTTTTTTGAAAAGAAGTGTCGAATTATAATTGGTAAGTAAGAAATCGATTATTTTAGATTCAAGGCACAATTTAAAATCAACTTCATTTCTTAGACCATTTTTGATTATCAAAAGGGCAACTTCTTGATAAAATGAATTTTTTTCGTCGTCGATAAGCATCATAGATAAAATAAAACTAACCATTGAATTAAATTTAAATGATGGCTGATCAGACAGGAAATTGTTTAGCTGATTGTTTATCGAATAAGTTGGTGTATTAATAAACGGTATAATATGTACGAGAAAGCTTGTAATTAAAGATGGGATTAATTGATTTTCTTTTGTTATGGTAGCCGCTAATTTGTCGAGAATTATTCGCCAAATTATATCATATGAATCGTTGCACAAATTGAGTTTTAAGTTAGCTAATATCGAATAAGCTAAATGTCTTAATTGATCGTCTTGAAATGATAGTGATACAAATGTGATTGCCAAACAATTCGTGTTAATGAACTCATTTAAATTTGTTTTTTGTCTATTGATTAATTGATAAAATGATAACAATAGAAATCGTGGATCTAAACATTCTTTATCGTAATCAATTGGTTTGTTCAATTCGATTTCAAGTGGAAAATTGAAGATCGATGATTTTATTAATGATTGCTTAAATTGTCGCAAGAAGCTAACTAATGGATTATTTATTTTGAGTTCAAAATTATCATTGATATTAGATGAAGCAGTATCAGTTCCAATATTTTTTTTCTCACATTCATTATCAACATTTGCTTCAAACTTTTTTTTATCATTCAACTTTTTTTTTCTTGACTTTCCAATTTCAATGTAACCATTTTTACCAATCAAATTGTGATTAACATGATCATAATATTTTAATTGAAAAAATATCTTTTGATCTTTTACTGACAATGTGCCTTTGTAATTTGAAAGAAGATCATCTAATTCCATTTCTTCTTATGGATGTATTTAAATTTACTTTTACAAAGCACGTTTTTTAAAAATTTTTATTTATTTTCATGTTTTAAGCATTTATATAAAGAGGGCATTGTTTCAAAACTTTTTATAAAAATTATTGTAATGATAATAAAACAATTCATAATTATTTTTAAAAATTTTAGTATGATTTTAAAATTTTGAATTTATACAATCTGAAATTTTATAAAAAAAAATATAAATTTTTTTTTTTAAGTTTTAAATGAAAAAGAAATCTTCATTTTCATACTATTGTTAAAAATTCTCATTAATATTTTCGTATTAATTTTAGGTTAAGAAATATTTTTAGTTTAGTTAGGATAAAATTGGCAAGAAAATATTTTCATTTATGATATCCAAAAGTTAAAAAATTGAAAAAAACGAATTTACAATTTGATGAAAAGAAAAAAAATCTGATGAAAGTAATTTTGTACATGAATCTGTCCTAATCTGGTCATTATTTTAATTAATTTACCTGATATTTTGAGAAAATAACAAAAAAAAAAAAATCAATACACCAAATAATCATTTCTATACATGGAGCGAAAAATTCATCATATTAATTAAATTGCTTTATCCGATTAATCTCTTATTACTTGATCTTTATCATAAACCCGACCGTATAGTGACACAAAAGTGATTGGTCGTTTGATATTATCAAATGATAATTCGGCTTCATTGTAAATTTGCTTAAAATTCCAATTGCGTTTAGGGATCAAGTAGAGAGCTGATGAGAGCACAGTTGGATAGATTTCAGTTGTATTGAAATTACCTCTCAGAACGAGCTTATCAAAATGAGTCGAAGCGATTAGTTTATATTCAGGTTTTGATTGGTGGTATGATATAAGTGCACAATTTTCTTCATAAATTGATACCCGAGAATCAGTCGTTTGTTTTAGTCGGCTAATGACTGCCAAAAAATAATTATCACTTACAAAATTGAACTTATCATTCATTTTCCATTCACATTCACAACAAAGTGACTTATCACACACATTAGTTAATCGACCTTCAGTGTTTTCCAGCCGTTTTGCAGTATAAAGATCAAATGGCACTTGTAATGGTTTAAAGTTACTCAAAAATGTGTTTTCTTTAAACACGTAGCTGAATTCTTGATATGTCTCTTCCGTCACTTTAACTGGCTCAAAATGTGAACATCTACCTTTTTCAAAATCATTAACGTCAACTTTACCCACAGTGTCAAGTGCATCAATATTTGCATATTCCATTGTTTCGACGTCAACTTTATCATTTAAACTGACTGATGATTCGTCATTTCCATTGTTTAAACTACCTGTGGGCAAATCAGCGACAAGTAGACGATCATGATTATCAAACGAAGTTTGCACTCGTACACCTGTTTTTCCATTATAAATACCTGTGCCAAATTGGCCTACCGAAAAATTACGCTTACCTGCATATGAAAAAAAAAAAAATGAAATTTATTCATTTTTATTGAATTTTTTGTTTCTTACCTGAACTGAGCAGATTGATTTTATATTTAATAGAAGCAGCAGCTTGTAAATTGAAACTAGTTAATGATGGAAGATCGTTTTTCCATTCACTTGAAAAGATGAGATGATCTATTTTCTCATTTTCGACAAGATCTTTAATTGGATGTTCAAAAAGGATGTCCGCACAAGTTGCTAAACCAAACTTACCAAATGGGGTACTAAATGTGACCAATTCAAGATTTGTTTGATTGATTGCACGTTCATTATATAAATTGTATTTATGATATTTAGCGATCAGTTTACCTTGATTGTCCATGACAAGTTCAGTATTAAAAAGTAAATAATCTTCATAATTATTTATTAAATTATGTTTATTGATTTTGTTTAATTGTTCAGTAAGCTTATCATTTATTAAATGATCACTTTGACTAAGTGCAAACAAATCGCTCGATGATGATGAGGTTTGGTGCATCAGATCAGATTGTTTTATAGCATCCTTTGTTTCAATAGTGACAAGATTAAATGCAATATAAATATTGTTTTCAGATGCTAAACAACTTAATTTTCGTAATATCGCATTATTGACTAAAACTCTTTCAGTTACTTGAACAGTCTCCTTGTTTAATGCTTGCAATTTTTCCATTTTCTGTATATCTGACTGATTGCTCTGTGTTATATTCTTGAGTTTCTCTTTATAAATCGCACACAAATTCACATTCAATTCGGGTAAAATTGGAGCTACACCTTCACTTAAAAACACATCTCGATTTGACGCTGTCAAAAAACTATATTCTGGCAACACAATAATCTTTGCATCAATAAATGATGCTCGTTTAATCACACGTTCATAAATTAAAAAATTATTATTTAATATTTTAAGTGATTGATTGTCTGGCTGATTAATTTCAATGTGTTCATAAACAGCAGCTCGAAAACATTTTTTATCATTTGTCGATTGTTGAGCAACTAAATAATCAGTTGAATATAAAATAAAAAAGATAATACATAGATACTTAATCATTTTGAAATAATCAATAAACTTTAATTACTTTTTTTATATTGTTTAAAACTTTTTAAATTTTTTTATTATTGTTTTTTTTTGAAAAACTGATTTTTATCTCGGAAAAATTGAAAATAAACTTTTTTTTTGTGCATGAAAGTTGATTTTTCAAAAATGTAACTCAAATTAATAAAATATATTTTATTGACCTATGTGTTCTTAAAAACTACAAACAACTCTTGAAAAATCCAAATGTCTTATAAAACATTTTACCATAACAACACTAGAATAAAAAAAAATTCGCATAATGATATAAAATATACCTGGCTATTTTCCCGAACAGGTTGATTATCTAACAAGGTATGCCATGTAGCTTTAAAATGAATCCAAAAACAGCTTATTATTAATGATACTATCATAGATCTAGAGCAAATAATTTGGTAACTTTGTTTCTAAACGTCAATATATAGAGATATGCCTAGATAATTTTTATTAGTACTTGTATCAAAAAATAAGCACTGCTTCTCAAAAATTTAAAATTTTGAAAAATGTTTTTTTTTTTTTATTTGCGACATTAACTTTTAAGTTCATATCAAAATTCATTTGGTGCGTAAATCTAAAAAAAAATATTTTTTATCAAAGCTTTTAGGCAAAAAATTAATTATTAATAATAAAAATTACATTCAAAAAGTTACATATTATACAACAAATATTAAGCATTAGAAAAAAATTTATGCAATTTTTTGTGCCAAATAAATTTTAAAAATTGAATTATAGTAAAAAAATCTAGTAAGTTTTTTTTTTGTTAAATCAGCAATCATGTTTTTGATGGGCTTATTTGAAAAAAAGAATTCAATCCATAATTATTTGAATAGTTAGCATTGCAATTTTAGATTCATTAGGAATTATAGAAGCATTGTTTTCTCAATGACTTACTTGACTTAAAAAAGTAAAAGAATTAAATGAAAAAAAAAAATTTCAATCAATTACCAAAATATAAAAAATATTGCAAAATCAAATTATTTATCACTAAATAGATTCTAAGGAAAAAAAATTTAAAAAAAGCGGTTATAGCAATTTATACAAAAATTTGCGCATTATATTGTACAGATATTCAAATACAATTTAAAAGTCAAAACAAAAAAAAAAACAAAAAAATAGTTGCAAATTTTTCATAGGTTTAATGTGTCTTTAAATATATAAATTTGATCTAAAAATTTATTGGAAATTTCAAGAATAAATAATGCACCCTAAGTATAGAATACTAACTCTTCACCCTAGCTTGAATTTCAAAGCACTCACTCATCGGGAACAAGTTAAATCACTTTACAAAAGGTCACTTCAATCAATCGAAGATCGATACGGTGTTTTCGGATGGTCTGTATTTTTCTCATTGACGAATAAAAATGATTATAATATGTCATTACTTTTAAAAAATTATTATTTCAATTAAGAAACTGAACTTACATATCATAATTTCGATTGAACAGTTAAATGAATTAAATAGCTTATTGATTTGCAACTTATCAAATAATTACAATTTAATCTTTTTAATCGTATATATTATTATGATTATATATATATATATTAGATGATTACTTAATAATAACTCTCATAACTTATGAATTTAGAATTTGTTTCATGCTATCCATATTTATTGATAATGATTTTTTTCTTTTAAAATTATTCAATTTTATAAAATGGATTTAGTTTCGAAGTTGGCTATCGTAAAGCTCTTTTGCGAAATGAATTTGCGAAGTATAAAGATTTGAAAGACATAAAACAAATTAAGAAATTAATGGCCGAAAAGGAGGCTGAAATACATCCGTGGTATGGTGAATCCGAAAGTTAGTACCAGATTCTTAATATAAATATATTAAAAATTGGCATTTATACATTGAATTGATAGAATCGAAATATTTATCTGAATTTTTTGTTCTTTAGTCAAATATCCATTTTCAGAAGGTGGTATCTCATTTCAACGTGAATTTGAATGTAATGATATTTTATTAGATCATTGGCATCCTTTAGAAAAAGCTCAATATCCTGAATTTTTTGCTAAACGTGAAGAGTTAAAAGAAGAATATTTAAAGTTATACGAGGAGACTTATGGTGATCTTAAAAAAGGCTTAGGTATTAAAAAACATGAAAATTATGGTTCTAAACCTCATGATTGGAAAGAGGATGATTCACAACTAGAAACTAAAAAATAAGACTTGTGAGAAGTCTACAAATTTAAAATAAGTGTTTTAGAAATATATCATTTTTTTCTCCGCTTGTCAAATTAATAAATTAATTGAAAAAAGAAAAAAACTAAAGTTTCTTTATTTTTATGTTTACATTTAGTAAACGAACATTTCAAATTTTTTTTAAATATTAATGACCCGACTAAGCTTTTGAATTCTATTTAAAAGAGTGTCACCTTGTTTAATGCACGCTTGATACTGATAGTTTTTTGTATCTGGCCTATTAGTTTCAACAATACCATTTACTTTATCAATCTTACAATGTAATCTACCAGCAGCAATGAATTTTGATAATTCTTGGTCTATAAATTCAGTTGTAACACCAAATGAACGTGCCATATAATCAAGAGTAAGACTACGATATGATTGAAGCAATTGATTATATGCAAGTATACGCATCTCCCTAACATAATATCTATAATGGGCCGATAAAAGACGATCAGTCTTAAGCAACTTTTCAACACTAGCTAATTTGATGAAAAATTGTTTATATTGACAATTGTAGAGGGAAAAAAGATACTCTTGGATATCAGGACACTGATAAAGTATTTCTAAAATTTCAGCTCCTTTTACTACTTTATCTCTTAAATCGACACGGTCCAATGAAATTATAGAACACAGTACAGTGTAAGTTACAAATGTCTTATAATTTGTTAATTCGTAACAGGTGAATGTCGAAATAGTATCCAGAAAGTGTTTAGTTGCCGTCTTAAAATCACGTATTGCTAAACAATAGATTCCTTGATATACACGTAATCTATTACGACGATGCCAATCACCTCCTTCTTCAATAAGTTGCTTGGCCTTTTCAATATTTTTCGAAATCAAATTATGATCCATATAAAATAAACCAATACGTATAAGATGAAATATAACATCTAACTTATTACCTATAGAACCTGTTTTTTCTAGCGTTTTTTCTAAGGCAGCCAATGCACCCGCTCGATCACCAATTGAACTTAAATATTCGGCTTTCGCCAAATTACTTTCGCGAACTTCCATCTCTCCTAGATTTTTCTCAGCATCTGCAATATTCTCATCCAACTTCTTTATTTTTTCTTCATTAGCCTTTTTCATTGATTCAAGAAATTTTTTATCGATTGGATAATTCAAATCTTCACACACCTATTTATTTTTATTCAAAAAGATTCGAATTGAGATTAATCACATTATAATCAGCAATGACAAATTAAGTAGCCATGCAATCAATTATAATAAATTATGGGTTAATAGTATACCTCAATGTAAAATGGTGCCATGTTGTTGTCTTTGATCGCTTTGAAAAGTAGATTTTTGATTTCCTCATTATTACGATATTCACTTGTAGTTAGTATGAATTTCCACTGTGCATGATCCAGATTTGGATTTTTAGCTAGACTTTCTTCTTCCAAACTATCAAGGGGCATTATAATTATTCAAGAATAAACCTAATTTAAATGAAATTAATTTCGGTTCAAAACTCTAATCATCTTATTTAAATACCTTTTTCTTGGTAAAAATTTAATTTGAAAAATAATATATTAGCTGAACAAGTGAGACAAGACTGAGATTTAAACCTTTTAAGAACATGAATAATTTAAAAAAAAAAAAAAACAAAATTCACTACTTGTGTAGAAAATGAATCAGCTAATTTTTGGCGCCAAATTCGTTTTTTTTTTCAATCGGCCACTAGAGGTAAAGGCAAAAAAAACAGAAAAGAGGTTGAATAAACAATCATTTTAATATTAGGTTTTACGATTCACGTTCATTTGTTTAATAGATAATCAGCAAAAGGTTATTTTATTTTTTGAGTATGATAAAATGAAGGTTCGAATGAAAAGTGAAAAAAAGATAATAATCAGGCATCTGCCACCGACCTTAAGTTCAGAGCAATTCATTGAACAAGTCTCGCCGATATCTGATCATAATTATTACTGTTATGTCAAAGGAGATCCTTCACTTGGTGCATTTAGCTATTCACGTGCCTACATTAATTTTATCAATCAAGAAGACATTCTGCACTTTAGGGAGAAATTTGATAATTACGTGTTTGTTGACGAGAAAGGTAATGAATATCCAGCGATTGTTGAGTTAGCTTTGTATCAGGTAAATTTATTCATTTAAATTTTGTTTTATTTTTTTTTTGAATATTTCAAACTTAATTTTATTATCAACTTTTGAAAGGGTATACCTAAAAAAAGTAAAAAAGTAGATGTAAGATGCAATACAATTCAAAGTGATCCTCATTTTATACAATTCGTTGAGAATAAAGAGAATCATACAGACATAAGTTTGCCTACTGTTCAAGAATGTCTAGAAGAAATAGAAGCAAAAGAAAAAGAGCAAAAATCAAATCATGTGATTACACCACTTTTAGATTACATAAAAAATGCGAATAAAAAACAGTTAGTTACCAAGAAATCATCAAGAGATGAACGAAGAGATGATAAAAAGAAAGATGAAAAAAAAAAGATAGATCGTAAAAAAGAAGAGTTGAAGGGTAAAGAGTCATCAATTGAATCGTTACTTTCAGCACAAGAATCAGTAAATAAAGGAAAAAGTGGTAAAGATGGGGAAAATAAAGAGAGTGTTGGTGAAGTGGTTGCTGAGGATTTAAAGAAACGATACAATCGAGAAAATGAAGTTAGAAAACCAAAAAATATCGACAAAAAAAATGATAACAAAGACACTTGTGAATCATCAAAAAAAAGTACAAGTGAATCTTTGATTAAAAATGAGGAAATTCCTAGAGCTACATTTACCGTGAAAATTTTAAACAACGAAAAGCGCAATTCAGATATTTCAAAAGATGAAAAATCGAGTGAATCAAAAGAGAATAGATTGATATCAGGAGAAAAAATTCGAAATAAAAATAGACCCTCAATTCAAATTTACAAACCTAAACCAAGATCTACCATTCAATCAAAAGATCAAAATAATTTAACTAAATCAAATCAAGAAAAATCATCTCGTCAATCTTGATTATTTTTTAATGTTTTGATTTGATAATAAAAAGTCGTGTTTTATTCAAAAAATCAGATATTTTTGGAATTGTCGAGAAAATATTCGAAATTAAAGCTAAAAATTAAGGCTGAAAATAAGCCCTAAAAAGAATAAATGGGCGTTGAATATTGATTAAGTATAAATCAGTTAGTGCGGGTAAAAAGGAGATGAATCCAGGATTTAAATTGAAATCCATTGCTTTCGCTTGGCCATCAATCACAATTATAATAGATCCACTTTCTTTTTTATCTAATCTATATGTTTGTAAATCTTTATTCTCAAGTATGATCAATTGATCGACCACAAATTCTTTAGTCCGAGTGCAAAAAGTACGTCTATTGAAATCGATAATCGTTGAATTGATAAGACAATTTTTAGCTGATTTCGTGTTATATAATAGACAATTCAATAACGAATCTAAATCCTTAAATTTAGATGTAAGACCAGCTCTAATTGTATTATCACTGCACGCCATACATTCAATACAATCTTTTGAATGAAAAATAAAATATTATATTTAAAATTTTGTTTATTTTTAATTACAAATACACACCTCCACTCAGATAACAATGTGGTTCGCCGGAATCAATAAAGATACATTGACCAGGTTGAAATTTGACATAATTCATAAAGAAAACTAAAAGACATCCTATATCGTTTGGATAAAATGATTTGATTCGTAAAAACAATCTTTTCACATCTTCATTTTCAATTAAATTTTCCTGATTATTAAATTCTTCTTTGAATGTTCTTTCAAGTAGATCAAGCTCTTCAGAAATTGCATCTTCACTTGAATGCATTAAATTTGCGAACAATTTCTTCAAAATATGAAATAATATATTCTTAAAAATCACCAGAAATTTTTTGGTCAAAATTCTTTATATACTTACCTTAAGTAGATCACGTTTTTTAAAACAATCTAATTCATTTGTATAATCATCGACTAACTGTTGGCCGATTAGTCGTGTGAGGGAAGGAAAGATCTTCAAATTTTGTTCTGAATAAATAAAATGAAAAAATTTTTTATTCATATGGTAAAATATTTTTTTTTGCTTACCTAGCTCATCGTGAGTGCGAAAACTACATAATGCGTCAAATTCACTGAGAGCAATCGATATTTCAGGCTTATGATTATCGTCTGGATAATTTTTTGGATCTTTAGAATGCAATTTTTTAGCTTGTTCTTTATTTGGATGCACCTGAATGGAGAGTGGCTCAGCTACTGATAATACCTTTAACAAGAATGGTATTTTATTTCCATGTTTTTTATAAATGTTCATTGTACCAATCAATTCGGGTAAATCTTTTAATATGACAGACAATTTGCAATTTTCATATGATTGACCGATGCCAGTAATTATTGATTCCCCAAAAGGATGGGTACCCATCCATAACTTCATTGAGATAATGGATTAAAAAAAACTGTTTTTAATCTGAATTCAACTGTTTATTATTTTTGTTAATTATATACTACTTAAATGAACCAATGGGACTAAATAAAAATTTACATAACATTATACAAAATCAGTTTTTTTATCTTAATCCATCTTGTAGGTGAGCTTTACGGAAATTTTTCGAAAATTTAATTTTATATGATACAATACAGATTCTTTTTTATAAAATCTGTGTACCGAGAACGGCATAATAACAATAGTTTTAAATACAAAAAATATTCGTGAAATAATATCGTTTGATTTTTTCTTTCATTCTTGACCTCAGATGCTTTATTCTCCCATTTGTGAGATAAATAGATAAATTTATAAATTGAATTGAAAAAAAAAATTGCAATCACTCAATATTCTTAATTAATCCACTATAATATCAATATAAATTTAAAGGCTTTTCGAATAAATATTGAGAATTATAGAAGGTGGACAATGACTTATAGTATGATCATATACAATGACATAATTTTCACTCTCTCCTTCTCCGCAAATCAATATATTAGAACGCTATTTTTATTATCTATTGTTTTTTCTTAATTGAAATTCGATTTTATTTTTAATTTATTATTGCTTTAGGCTTTTTGAAAATGGCATTTAATTGCATTTTGACCATTCGATACTCAAACTTTTTATTGAATATCAAACAATCGTACATCGTCTTTAATCTAGTGATTAAATATTTTATGTAATGACTTATAAATATTGTACGTATTTCTTGCAATATATCATCAAATTATTTATTAGATTTATTAAATATTAGAAATTTTTCACTAAATAATTAAAATCTATTTAAATCAATTAGTTAAACCGAATAAATTTTCTTGATGAGCAAGTATAAATTTTTTAGATGAAGCATTAAAAAAGTTGTTTTAAAGTTTAACAATTATATTTACCTCTGCGTAATTCAATTCTTCATCGATTACAAAATTAGAGTCTTGTTGCTTCATCAACCTTGCAACTAGTGAACTTGAACCTTTTTTTCCCCATTTATAATTCTTGACCACACAACGCAGAGGAATCATCTCACAAATAAAAATTATCGATAAATCAAAGTAATCACAAATGTTTATCTAAAAATGAATAAGATTAGAACTTTATTAAAATTTTTTAGAAATTATAAACACATGAATTTTGAAAATTTCTAAATATTTCGAAAAAAAACTATCGATTTCAAGAGTTTTTTTTTGTAAAAAAACCATTTTTCAGATAAAAAAATTTAAAGAGAAATCGAAAAGTATTAAGAGAAAATAAAAATTTAAAAATATTTTTGAAATTCAAATATAGAATTGATTTATTTCAGTATTAAATACTTAAGTTAGAAATATTTTTGTTTGAAAATTTTTAAATGAATTTTTTGTTTGGTATTTTTGAATCTAATAAATTTTAGTATTAATTATTTCAAATTCAATCGCATTTGAAGAATAAATTAAAGAACAATTACACTATATAATCTTAAAAAAACAACTTGTTCTTAATTTAAAAATAAAATCAAATGATCCCAGAATTTTTACTTATTGTGTAAATAGTTTGTTTTATTAGTAATGAGAAGCAAATCAGGCAACTAGATACAGTAATCATAATGTTTCAAATCAAATGCTAGATTCAATCGGCCAATCAACTAAGTAATGATATGAACACTTTGAAACACCTTTAGATATTTAGCAGCAATGTAATTTTTAAATTATATTTGAGAATGATAAGAAAAAAATTTTTATTTGAAAGGGTGGTAAATCTGATTTTTCGATTATTCTCATTGCTTTTAATCATTTTATCAAATCTTTACAATCGAATATCTATTAACTCAACTTGAATGAATCTTATTTTTATACCATATTAAACTGTAAGCGTATGATTGCTAATTGAATATTGAAAAAAAATAAATTTGAAACACATATTGAAATCGATCTACTTATTAATGATTTCATTAGCCACCTACACAATCTCTATATATTTGTTAAAAAAATAATGAAATTATTCATAAATTATTTAAATAAAATTATTTTTATTCATTCTTTGTAAATGATTCCAAAATTATTTTTGATAAATTTTTAATACTAGCATGCAATTATAATTTTTTTATTTATTTCAATCATTTTTTTAGAGCAAATAAATTGATTCGGTTTAATTATAATTATTTTATATTTATAAGCACAGGAAATTAATGATGAAATTTTAAATATTTTAGATAATAGAATTTCCAGCAGATAGCGTTTAAATTATATTGAGAATAATTTATAAAAATTTCAATGTTTAAGATACTTTAAGATACATCTTAATAGAAAATTCATTTTTTTTTATATAGTACGTATATAATACCTATTAAAACATGTAAACAGAAAAATTTTAGATATTTGTATTAAATGTATTTAATTGAAAATGTTTAATTGTTGTCCAGAAGTCTATATTTCGTAAAAGATCATAAAATTAAAATTGAGAAATTTATCTAAAAACATAACTTTTATAGCAAATATTTCATTAATCTTAATTTAAAAGGAAGGATAATATTTATTAATATATACCTTTCTTATGAAACGACTTATGAAAAAAAATAACTATCCTGATGTTTATAAAAAATCCGTATTATTACTTTCTAAGGTGTTTTGCCGAATAATTACTATAAATTGATAGGCATAATAGGTTTGAAAAAAATATCTAAAAATTTTTATTAACCTGTAAAATAAAGTACCTGGTATCACATATTTCGATCAAATAACTGATTTCGTTCAAATTTTTTAGAAACGATTATCTTTTATTAATCAAAAATAATTTTTCGAAAATGAACCTTACTAAATTTATTTTAATTTCACTTAAAATTTTGACAAAATTTTACAAAAATTTATATTAGCGAATCGAAGATTTTTTTTGTATTCTATTTTATGTTCGATAGAGAATATGTTAGAATTGTAAAGTTGAGTGATCAATAATATACCTTGTTTTGTGTTAATTGTTTTGCGAAATTGATTGAAAAATTAAAACCTAGATAAAGTATATTGTTGATGATTAAGATTATTCTGGTAAGAATTGATTTTAAATAATATTGAAAAAAATAGACATAAATTTACTAACAATGACAACCGTTAAAAAAAATAAACAAAAATAAAAATGAACTTGATTTATACTAATTCAGTTCTTTCACATTCACTTATTCAAATCGATAAATATTTGAAATTCATCTAGCAAGGAAATTTTTTAGAAATTTTTAACGTAATTCAATCTAAAAAGTTAATAATTTTAAAAAAATAGTCAAAACTATGAATTTTCGATACTGTTAAAAATAATATTCTATTTCAGATAGATAAATCAAGTATATTGTTTTATCTAATTTAGCTCTCAGCAAATAATTTTCGATCTAGATTTGAATTAGACCTTATTTATTAAAGTAATGGGACAATTTTAAAATGTTAGTATGATAAAGTTCGTAAACATGATATATTTATTTCAGATTTCGTACTAATAAAAAAACTGTTCCTCGAATAGTTTATTAACTTGATATTATATGATATTTACAAATAGATTATTTTGTGAGATACAATCCGAAATTTTTCAGTTGAGTCTGATAAAAAAAAATCTATAGCTTTTTTACTTTTTATTTCAATTTAATCTCTCTATTCATACATAAATAAGCGTCCTATCATAAATCAAAATTTTTCCTTTCGAAACTAAGAAAGATGAACTTATATGAATGCTTACAGAATAAAATAAAACCTAAAAATTTTATTCTAATAGAATATTCTTAAAATACGATGGTTCACAATTTTGGCGTGCGATAAATACTATTTAATTCAGATCATTTTCAAAAGTAAATACCTTTTTTCGTCTGAATATTGAATCAAAAATTTTTATTTTATTTATTTGAAAATTTTAATTGCACAATTATGGTTAAAAATTAAAAATAATTAAATAAACGTAATAATTATTGAAAAAATCATTGTTGATGCGCGAAAAAATAAAAATAAGTTGGTCGCTCACAATTAAAAAAAAAAAGAATAAAAATCTATTAATAATTTAGCATAATTGAGATTAAATTGTCGTATTTAATATAATTTGAAATTTAGATTACACAGACGAATTGAAGTTGTAAGGATGATCAAACGGAAAATATTTTTACGCGAATCAAATTGCACATTTGTAAAAAATTTACTCAACAGAATAATTTAGAAGAGAAAAAATATGAGTAATGTAATCAGCAACTCAAATGATGTCTAATTGATCAAGAAAAATTAGAATTAAAACGAGATAAATTTTATTGAAATAATATTTATCGCCACCGAGCAAAAAACAGTTCGACAAGAAAAATTTCGTCAGAAAAAATGTAAACAAATTTTTTTTGTTTACATTTTTGAAGACTTCATTAGCAATGCTGATTCAATAAATTTTTACTTTGTTCTAATTGAAGTGATAATATAAATTTTTGCTTGCTTGCAAATTTCATTATAAGGAATTATTTTAATTTCATCTTTTTTATTACAGGTAAGCTACTTTCTTATCTTCTTTGAGAAATATCTGATTAAAATTATTTTAAATTCAACAGAATTTATTATCTAACTCGAATTTTTTTTATTAAACTTTTTAATTAATTGCTGAAAAATAGAAAACATTGTCTCCTTAGATTTTGTTTTTTTTTTATCAAAAATTTCTCAAATATAAATAATAAATTTTATTTATTCTATTCCAATTTCAATGGATTAAAATTTTCAAACACTTAAAACTTAAAATTAATACAAAATTTTTTTTTTAAAAGTATTTGATAATCGAAATTTTGCTTTATTTTCATTAAAAAAAATAAATAAATTTTATCAGATTACTCACCTTAGCACGTCAATTTGATTTTTGAGCTATCGGGATCATGAAAATAGATGTTGAATTTAAAAACTCAAATTTCGACTGAAATTTTTTTTTGAAATTAAAATTTGAGGTTTTTTTTACTTCATTTAATTTCTAAAAATTAAATTTCTATGTAAGTAAAAATTTTAAGCTTTTAATTTTATTGATTTACACTTGTAGTTTAGTCATAGTTTTAGAAAATTATCTTTTTATTGGATATCTTTATCTGAAATTTAAATCAAAAATATTAGTAAACGAAATTTTCGAGATTTCTACGCAACTAACGAGATCTAAAATTGATTTTATTTTAGTCTTTCTTACCCTTTACAAATTGTTTAATAAGACTGCTCATTCAATATAATCAGATTTAAAAATTAATGATAAGTGACTAGTGAATGTAATTAATTGTTTCTTTATTTTTGAAGAATTACTTATTGTCAAAAAAAAATATTCTTTTTATTTATAAATTTTTTACCGTATTTTTAATTATACGAAGGATATGTGAAAAAATATCATCACCTCTTTATGTTAAGATTTACAGAATTTAGATTCGAAAAAAATTTTTTATATTTTGATAAAAAAAAATGTAATAATGGTTACAATCATGAAAATATTAATTTTGAAATATCAGGCTAAGAAAGAAATTTTTATTTAATTTTAAAAATGATCTCTCGTTCACATTTTCACCTTTTTTTCTTCCCAATTCATTTATTTGAGGCAATTTTGCACAAAAGATATTTATTGAGCTGATAAAAATTTACGAATATATAGTATATATTTTTTTGAAACAGTTTGAGATTAAATTAAAAAAGTTTATTCATTATTTTTTATTGAATCCTAAATTTTTTCTTTTGCTAATTGAATATAATTTTGAATCAACTTGCTCATTGAATGCTTATTAATTAAATATTAGTCTGCATTCTCATATTAATACATTAATGAATGACACGTTTTTTTAGAATTTCAGACAAAAATCACTAGAAATACATCGAATGTTTCTGTCACTTTTTGCATAATTACATATTAATTCTTGAATTTTATTCTTATTGAATTTTCACTAAAGATATAATATGGATTGTTAATATGTCCCCAACATCGAATTTTTGATTGAGATTTATTTTAAAATTTTTTGATTTCTAAATTTTAAAGCTATGATAAATTTTGAAATAATTTCTATTGAATTATTAATTTTTAGCTAAATCATTGCATCATATAAATATTTGTCTTTATTTTACAGTCATAATTTATTTATAAATTAATATTTAATTTATCGAAAATGATAGATGTAAAATCGGAAATATATCTTTAACAAAGTAGTCATTATTAAGATTATTATTAAAATTCGAAATATATTTGTATTACTAATATACTTAAAAATTAGCGGCACTAAAAATCGACGAATCTAATTATTACATTATACTTTTTTTTCATTTATTGTTTTTAGGTACAACTTTCTCCGAAAAATAAAATATTTTAAATTTAATCAATTTTCGTCCATTAGTGAAAAAAAAATCATTGATTATAAGTTTGAAATTAAAAGGAAGGAAAAATTTTTTCATAAAAATTAAATAACAAAATATTTAAAAGGTGCATTTGACTAAAGAATAATTAAACAGTTGAATAGTGAGAATGAAGTTGATCTTGAGTGAAGAACAAAAGAATGTCTACCTAATGCTCAACAAGTTGCAAGAAAAAGGTAAGTGTTTGTAATTGAATAAATTTATTAAATAATAAATTAATGAAGAATTTAATAGTTAGATTGTAACGGAAAATTATTCAATGCTTTTTCGGTCTACTTTTCCAATTTTTTTGTTTTTTAATAACTTTTGATAATTTCTAGCTTTTTTCGGCGAGTAATCTTTATTTATTTCATTTTTCTGTATTATTTCTCTTTTTGAATTGTCACTTTGTAATTCGACTTTCGACAATTTTTCTAGTTGTGATTTTTTCACTTTAGTCGGCGGTGGAGGTCTAGGAGGAGCATACTTTTTAATCGATTTTTTTGGTGATTTGAATTTCATTTTATCAACTGACTGGTCTAGGGTTGGGGGAGGTGGTAGAGAATCGGTAAATTCGTCTAGAATTGGAGGAGGCGGTGGGAAATCGGCAAATTGATCTAAAAATGGAGGAGGTGGTGGGAAATCGGCAAATTGATCTAAAATTTGGGCTGTTGGCAAGATATTTGAAATAGCAGAAGAATTAGAGTCTGTACTTCTCGAATCTACGCTCTTTGATTTTTGATCTTTCTGGTCATTTTTCTTATCTTTTTCTTTATTTGATGTTGAAGCAGGGCGAAAAGTTATCGATTTAAAATCTTTGATTTTTTTGTAAATTGATTTAGTACTTTTTGATTGTTTCGATTTTTCATCTATATTTTTGTTGAAAATTTCGTTAGTTTTGAATGGTTTCCATGTTTTATTTTCTACATTATCGTAGGTATGTTTATTTATCTTTTCAATCATTGGCTGGTTTGTTTCTTGAACGGAATATTTGGAAGATTTTTTATCCTTGCTTTTTTTTTTCTTCTCGATCATTTTATTTTTATTAAGCATCCTTTTGAACCTTTTCCATCTCTCATTCGGTGTTAAAGAGTCTTTTATAGTTTCATGAATGTTAACTTTTTCATTAATGTTTGTATCTACATTTTCAGAAATATCTTCGTTATCCGAGTTTTCAAATTCAGAACCCCAATCAATAATCACTCGTTCTTTTCCTTCTTCATCAATAAAAGTACTTAAATCTACGTCAACATTTTGAGTTACCAAATTAGTATATGCTATCATATCCGTTCTTTCTTTTTGTTCATGATCACTAAATATTTTACTTAAATGTTTATTGAACAAATTTATTTTTTCTTTAAAACTGTCTATTTTTGATATCTTGAAAATTTTTTTTTTTTTGTTCTTTGAGTTGAATTTATTTGATTTTTTAGACTTTTTCAGTAACATTAAACCTTTCATTTTTTTTATTCCGAAAATATTTTTGTTTACACACACTTCAGGTGTTTTTACTCTAACATTTCCAACGTTCGTGTGTATATTTACTTATTTATTGTGTGCATTTAAGTTTCGATATATATTTCCGATAAATTTTTTCTCTAAAAATGGCAATTTACTTATCATTTGTTTTTTTTTTTATCACAGATATTTATACTTTTTGCAAGGAATCAGTTCGTATTTTGAAATCTGGTTCATCGAAAGAAATAGTTGAAAATTTGATAAGTATGTCTTCTAAAACTCAATTATAATAAATAAACTCTTATATGATTGTGAAATGATTTTTTTTGTAATTAATTCAACTTAATTGTTCTATCCATGAAAAAATATTTTTTGGTTTATATAAAATTTACTTCTCAAATCATTTGTTGTTAAAATTTTTATAATGTGATTGTTAAATATTTTCCTTTTCTCAAAAATCAAATGGATATTTGATTGAATTTCAATTTTTGGCTGAAATAAGCAAATACGAAATTTCATATATAATTAAGAGTATAGGCAATTTTAATACAATTTAAAAATTTAGTGTAGAGGACAATAATGTCCATAATTAATAAGCAATCTTTCGACTAAAAAGCTATTTCATATGATTATCTCAGCCAACGTATGTGATATTCATCTTATTAAGTTTTTTAGATATTATTTAGTTTTATAAACAGTCTAAGTACTTATAAATGCATCAATGAAATTATTAAATTCATTTTTTAACTGTAATTAATAATCATCAATTGAAATTCAAGCATTTCAATATTCGGCATTCATTTCTATAATTTTGACTAATTTTGTTCATAATAAAATCTCTAAAAGTAAATTTAATAGCGAATTCAATATGTAAAATTATGAATTTTATATACACATTTATATTCAACATTTTAGTCATAGGTTAGAATAGAAAATTTATGAGTCTTTTATCTTATTTCACAATTCGATTTTTTAATTTGAAATTTATTTGATGCGCGAGTTATTTTTATTTTCCATTCCAGATGATTATTTCAATTAAATTACAAAATCGTAGTGTACGTGATATATCTATAGATTCGTCTTTGTAGTTATATAATTGTACAATGAATATTAACACTAAAACTAATCTTAATTTACCATTAGCTTTGATATATAATTAGAAAAAATAATTGATTTCAATCAGCAACTATAAATGATATAAATAATCAAAAAAACTATTGATCGTAGTTTTAGTTAAATCAAAAGTTCGATAGTATAGAATTTAATTGCCTACATACATTTAAAAATATTTTTTTGTATTAAAATTCTCAAATTTAAGATGACTCATCAACAATATCTAAAGATGGACTAATAGTAGTAATCGTTCTATTATAATTGATCAATTCTGTAATCTTTGAATTTTATTTATCGAAAATTATTAAAATTTCAATTTATAAATTGCATTCGTTGACCATCAAAACTTGTTTGAAGTTTTGAATCTTGAATATAATTCATGTTTGCATAATAATTGTGGACTTTCTGTTCGATGAAAAAATTTTTTTGTTTCTTGAAAAAAAATTCGTCAGATATGCGATGGAGAGCAATAAAGACAATAAATTTATTGCCTAAATTTATTCGTGAAAAAGTATTTTTAAAATGACGATTTCAAAATTTATATTAAAAGCTTTAACAAGCAGGTAAGTAAAAAATGAAATTTCGGAATGATTCATATATTAAACTATTAAAATCTCATTTTAATAATAGTTGGCTCTTATCTAATTGCCTTTTTTACTCTTGACTCATTTTTAGAGTCTTATTCTAAGTAAAAATGATCGGGCATCTGAAAACAAAATTAGTCGATAAAAAAACGATTGTCTCAATGAGAATTTTTGATTCTAATTTATGAAGCTTTGAGAAAAGACAAAAGTTTCAATATAGACGAATTGATCATTTCGAAATTCAAGAGACAAAATCATCGAAATATGAGTCCTTAATGTGTTCTGATACCTTTTTTGTTCCAATATTTTCTCAAAGAATTAACTTACTTTAACAATTTACCTTCATATCAACTACTTACTAATGAATGAATCGATTTGATTTTTTTTCAATTTATCCATTCGATAAACTTGTAAACTTGCATAATTATTTACTTATCTCTCTTTCTTTCTCACAAAAGGAAAATGCAGCTTAAATAAAACGCACGTCGAATCCATTCTTGAACATTTAATGTTAATCTTCTCGTTCTTAACTAGATTTAAGGTAATTTGACCATTTCATCTCTAAGTATTGTTAGAACAATTGAAAACTTGATGTGGGTAAAATTTCTAAAAGCAGCTCAAATTTTTGTATTATGATTCAATAATTGTAATACTTTGAAAGAATAAATTGAATAAATCAAATAGATTTCGTATTTAGCTACTATTCTTAAGTATTTAGAGTAAACAAAATCTCAAAGATTTCAGAACCTTTTATTAAATATCACTAATCATTATATGCTGATAATTTTCTCAAATTAAATTTGAAATTCGTAAATTTCTCACCCTAATATTTTAATCTCTTTACTTCCATAAATAAATCTGTTTTGAAATCGAACATGGCAATCTTTCGTTTTCCTTTCTAAATATCTTTACAAAAGATGAATGAAAATGATCTTGAAAAATTAATCAAAAATCAACTGAATAATGAGTCAACGGAGAGAGTGCGGAAAATAATGTCTAAATTTTATGAAAAATATCATGATGAAATCAAAACTATTATTATTGAACAAATTTATCTCAACACAAGCATTGTCTCACATTATCAGGAGATGAATTGGCGTTTGCAAATTAAACTTGCAAGTAGATCTATGGCATTAAGTAAAATGGATAGTAATGATGTTTCCGTTCTGTTAAAATTTAAATTGCGCAAATCAAACACAAAAGAATTTGATTTTATTTTAATTGAATGTGATCTAGCACAATTAGCTGTCTTTCAACAAATTTTTGACCAAGTGATCAAAGATGTGAAATTGAAAAAAGCATGGATTAATGCGTCTTTTAATTGATTTTTTTTAATTGATTTAAAGCTTGAAATTGTAGACTTGTTATTCCATTAAAATTCTTCTAAAGTTCATATAATTATTTACATACATTATATTGTGTAAGTAAACTGAATAATATTTTCAATAAATATTCCGTGTAAAGCCGTGTTCTGAACAGCAAAACAACTTGAAATCATTAAAATTGTGGATCTAGTTACGATGTGTAGATTTTATATAAGTTATAAATTTACTTAATTTATGTTCACCTTTTAAATTTTCTGTGTAAATTTTCGTTTTTTAACAATTAATAACTTAAGTATTAATAAATATTCTTTTTTTACTTTCGAATTGATCATTCAAATTGTCGATTTCGATAATAAAAAATTTAGATAATAAAAAATTTCGATCATTCCAATTGAATTTTAATTATTTTTTTTTAATTTCCAAAAACTTATAATTTTCAATTGTCGATTGAATTTTTTTTTTACTGAAAAAATATAAATTCATTGTGTTTATATGTAAAATATAATAAATATTTGCCGATTAACAATTTTTATATCTAACGCGTCTTTAAACTTAATCTATATTTGAATAGGTTCTACTTTGTATTGATTCAATTGGTCGACCCTGAATAATTTATATTCTAAGTTATTTTTTCAATAAATGTATTTATAGAGTGATCGGTCCGACTTGAATGGCTATATAAAGCAATAAATTTGAGAAGTTTCATTCTGTTTAAAATTTGATTATTTATTAACAGACACTTTCATTTTTACAGTTGCAATTGGTTTCAATTGATATCGACAAATTATAACTAGTTGCAAACAACTTTGTGAATTGAAATTGAATGATGCAATCGTTACATTGTTTTATAAACAATGTAGATAAATATTGAAGTGATTGAAAAATGAATTGCACTCACTTTCTAGAAAAATTAATATTTAGTTTATTTAAATTTAGTATTAAATAAAAAAATAAAATATTACTATTTGAAAGCTCTAGATTCTAAAATTAGAATTAGTTCTAGAAACTGAAAATCAATCTTTTTTAGTTAATAGAAAGAGTATCTAATTCGAGAATCTTTTATTTCTTTTATAATTTGTATCTTATGTTTAGTTATGTATAAATAAATAGAACTATGATCTAGCATATGATCAATGGTTAGATTTTTGAGGCCTAGGTTATCAAAATAATTAATTGCAAGAGTTCAAACGTTCAGAATTAAATTTATTCTCTTTAATCAATTTTTATTTTAATTAAGAGTTTTTAATTCAATCTCTGATGTTTCGTCGATGCTTTTCAATAAGAGTAGTTCGATGACTCCATTTAGTCTGCCCAACTTCTTTCTTTAAATAGTTATTTATGTAATTTCTAAAACACAAATTAACAGACTCTTTAATGAGCACTGCCAATTCAGGTAAGTTAACCACTTAAAGGACTGTTTTCCATTTCAATTTTAAGTAAAATTTATCATAAATGATATTGAAATATTTTACTCAATATGACTTGATGTATAACAGTAAGTAACAGAAAAATTAAATTCAAAAATTGTAGGATTTTGGGAATTTTCAATATTTTATCAAATGATTCACTAATTTGCATTTCCCTCACCGATTTAAAAAGCTATTTTAAAAAGTGTAAAATCAATTGAGACCAATCACTGTATATAAAAACGCGCGAAATGTATCAAAATTCAAGTTCATGACTTTTTTATTAGCCATTAGAAATTTCAAGTTTATTTCGTGATTTCATCTTTTTCTTGATTGTTTTGTACGTGCATGCCTTAAAGGCTTGTCGGTCAGCTCTACCTGAATAATTTTTTTTATTGCTTTTCTTCTTTATTCAGAATTTACTGAATTATTACATTAAAATATTCTTTATTAAGATCTTAAATGATTAATACTTTAGAAACAAGAAAAAAATATTTTAACTTTTATAAACTTAGAACTTTTAATTGATTTCTATAAATGCAAGTTTGTTAATATTATTCTATTAATATCATTTAGTTAGCATTATTGTATAACTACTTATATCAAAATCGTTTCGGGGACCTCAAAGTTCTTAATTATGAATTGTATAAATCGTGTAATGATTTATTAATAATGCATGCCTCTATGACATGTGTAATCAAATTAATCTAAGTTTTAGTAGGAGAGAAATAATAAAGTCATTTTTGAGTTTCAAAGTTTTATGACACCTTATGAGAGCAATTTATTGCATCAATGGTCACTTGATTTGAAAAATCAGATTTTGTATAATTATAGCTGACTTTTTCTCATATTTATTCATTTATTTATTTATGTGATAAAAATTAAACGAAATTAAAAGAACTTATTGAAAAAATTTGCGGAAATTCATTTTGGTTGTGAAGTTCATTGTCATTCAAATTTTTCTTTATTTATTGACCTTGATTTTATTTTTCAAAAGATTTAAATTTTTCCTGATAAACTGTATTACTTTTCTTGTTTGCTTATTATAGGATTGCATTTGAAGTATTTTTCAATGAATATTAAGGTTAAGATAGCGGTAAATGTTATAAATTTAATGATTAGAAATTACTATTTCTTTTGTTGAAAGTCTGCTACTAAAAATGAAAAAAAATTAATACATTACCTATTATAGTATTTATTAATTTTGAAGATCATAGATATAATTTTCTTCAACATCACATGAAATGTATACTTCCATTAATCAAGGTAACTTGTTAATTTTTACGATTTTGATTATATCTAAAATATAATCATTTTTATAAAACTTATATTTCTGTTAGGGTAAAATAATATATTTGATTATCTAATAATGTCACATGATAGCTTTTTGATAAATAGTGTTCTAGCAACAAGTGCTCTTGATCAAAAATTTTAAATTCTAATTATAATTAAAAGAGAATTGTAGGGCATTAACTGGCCAATTTAATTCATTTTTTTTTTACAGTGTATCTGCTCAAATAACGAGCGCATCTTATCGGCTCTTGAAAAAATGCAAAAAATGATTTTCAATATATATAATATATTAAATTCATTCATTTTTTTCCAGAAAAAAAAATTTTCGCTTTCATGTAATGTTAAGGTAACTGAGACACAAGTATTTTATGTCATTTATCGTTTTTATAATCTTTTAATCTAATTAAATAAAATTAAATAAATTCACTGTTTTTTTTATAAGTATTTTTTGAAACAAGGAAAATGTAGCAAATATTTTTTTAGAAAAAATTGCTATACTTTCCAAAATTAAGTTGAATTGTAACAATTTTAGAAAATTTGTTTTTGAAATACAAGTCTTGAAACTCACTAATCTCTAATCAGATTAGATAGGGCCGATTGATTGCTTGATAATAGTGAAATTTGAAAAAATTTAATTTAAAGTAAAAAATATGTATCACATTTATATATGTGTTTATAAATTGTTATAATTAGAATTTCCTGAGAATGGTAAAAACTTTATTCTATTTAAAAAAAATTGAAAGAAGATTATGTTAAATAAATTTTAGAATTTCAGACTCAACAGTTTCATTAATTAGTAATAAAATGGTCATTAGAATGAAAAAAAAAAAAAAATGATTAAATTTATCAAATTTCAAATAAAATTTAAAATTCATTCTTTTTTTCAAATAAATAAAAAAACACAATGATAATTAAATTCTTTAAATTATTATTCCTAATCAATACTAATCTAATGATAATTTTACAAAGTGATAAATGATTCGTATTTGACTAAATTGAATAACATTTAAGAGGCTTCCTGATTAAATTTGCAGAATTTATTATTTGAAAGGTCAAAATCAACAGCACTGAAAAAGCCGTATGGGGGAAATCGTTCTTTCGAATTAGATTTTGCATTAAAAAAATTAGATTACATCATTATCGCATGCAATCGTTAAAAATTATTTTTTTAGAGGTGAGCTAAAGAGGCTAAAATCTATTCTGATTTGAATGTTAAGGTTTCTTGAAATTTTTAAAATTTAAAATAAAAAAACTTAACTTCGACACACAGCGCTTATAAGAAATCTCTATAGATAAGTGTTCAGTGAACGCCAAAGACTTTTACACTTATTTCAAATATTCTAGAACGTCTACGACTTGATAAATTTATTAAATAAAATCTATTGAAACCTTTAATTTTTATCAATTAGTCTAATTGTGTTTTGTTCATTGAACTGTTAAAACTTTTTATTATTGTCAAATATTTATTGTGTGTTTAGATCTAGTAAATTACCAAAATAAATTTTATTTTAAAATGAGTGTAAATTTTTAAGTGATTTTTTTTATTTGCAAAATTATTTGACTCAAATTGTCACTAAATATCGAAATGATTTGCACCGAGACAAGTAGTTATGAAATATAGAATTTTTGTTTCAATTAATTTAAATTCTTTTTAGCTAATCAAGTTTTTCAAATCATAGAAATGGCTGACTTTTTTAGCAAACTATTTTGCCAGAAAATACTTTTCAACAATTTCGTTGCCGTAACAAATTAAGACTCGATTTTATTCGGCCGATAAAAAGTATTTTTTAAATTATTGATTTTGAAAGAGTGAATGATAAATAGTAACAACTAAATTATTTAAAAAGCGTCAAGTTCACAGCCTCTAAATTTAAAAATTTCATTCATATATAGAACTTTTTCAAAACAAGAGCACGTTCTAAAAACAGTTTTTACCTCCATCTTTACATTTAATCATGTTGAATTTTATTTTAAGTTTAATTTTTGATTTTCATTTAAATTCACTCGAAATTCTGAACGAATTTTTTATTCTTTCTTGTCTTTTTTCGCCAAATTTTCGCAAATGTGTCTCATTCAATCGAAAAATAAAATCGGAATTTGAATGACTACACAGGTAATTTTCAGAAATAAAATATTTAAAATATCGTTCTTTTATTTTAGAAATTAGCAAATATATAAATAGGTCAATCATAATATTGTGTTTGTAAATCTAAGTTTGACGAAATTTATTCTTTGTAAATTACAAAGAAATCTAAAAATTATAGTAAATTAAAGAATTTTCAATTAAAAAAAGAGATAATTCTTAAAAAGATAGTAATCGCGAATTTGAATTTCTCGAT